>OMLM01002921.1:78418-121444 GCA_900302695.1 Helostoma temminkii | reverse complement strand
TCTATGTGGAGACTGACTAAAAAGGAAAAAATCTCTATGTACAGGGCATCAAGAAAGTATTCACAGTGCTCCGCCATATTACAGCCTTATTCAAAAATGTATTAAAATAATTATTTTCCTCAAAATTCTACAAACAAAATCCCCATATTGACGATGTAAAAGAAGTTTGTTTGAAATCTTTGCACATTTATTAAAAATAAAAAACGAAAACAATCACATGTTCGTAAGTATTCACAGCTTTTGCCATGACACTCAAAATTGAGCTCAGGTGCATCTTGTTTCCACTGATCATCTATGAGATCCGTCATCTGTAAATGGAAGAAGTTTGGAGCCATCAGGACTCTTCCTAGAGCAGAACGCCCAGCCAACCTGAGTGAAGAGAAGGGCTTTAGTCAGGAGAGGAGAACCTAGCAGAAGAACAACAGCCCTCTACCAATCAGGCCTGTATGGTAGAGTGGCCAGATGGAAGCCACTCCTCAGTAAAGGGCACATGACAGCCCGTCTGAGCCCAACTTGAACCCGATTGAACATCTCTGGAGAGATCTGATGTTCCCCATCCAACCTGATGGAGCTTGAGAGGTCCTGCAAAGAAGAGTGAAAAACTGCCCAAAAATACGTGTGCCAGGCTTGTAGCATCATACTCAAAAGGACTTGAGGCTGTAATTTGTGCCAAAGGTGCTTCAACAAAGCACTGAGAAAAGGCTGTCAATACTTATGTGCATGTGATTTGTTTTTTCATTTTATATTTTTAATACATGTTGTCATTATGGGGTATTGTTTGTAGAATGTTGAGGGAAAACAATTAATTTAATCCATTATTAAATATGATGCACTGTATCCCTCTAGGGGATTTTTCTGGCTTAAGCACCACAAGTTTTATTAGGGCTGAAATGTTTACAGAACTTATCAACAGAAACCTTTTTGGTTTTCAGCACACTGAGAGCATACTTCTATATTACTGTTGATTAGCAGATTAATTGGCCAATTATTTCAGGTCATAATAAACTAAATGTCTTCCAGTTCTCACTTTTGGTTGAACAAACCAAGGTGGGATTATAACTTTGGGTTATAGTGAGTGAGATGGACCGTTTTATTTTATGGACCAGATTTTGATTATCATACTGATAATTGTACTTCTTCAAGGTTTGTTTGTACTTACAGCAAAGGAAACAAAGGAACAAATCAAGAATATAAAATATAAAATGACAGTAAGGTAATGTAAGTCAGCAGTGCCTTAACCATCAGTCAGTGTCTGTCACTGACTGTTTGCTTCCTCTCTCAAGATTTAGAGCTAAACCGTGATTTTAACGGAGAGGACTATGAATATGAAGACGAGGCCAAGCTTGTCATTTTTCCAGACCACTTTGAGATCGCCTTACCAAATATTGAGGAGTTGCCCGCTCTGGTCAGTGAGTTGGTACTGCATGGGCTCTCTGTGTTTTATGCATGTCGAAATGGAATGGTTTTGGTGGAGGATTTTGATAGAAATGCTTAGGTGGAAGGGTTTCATTCCTGCCAAACGAAAGGGCACATCTGGGGCAACAACTGCTGTAGGTGCACATGTAGGTGCCGATATGCCTTGCATGTAAATTTGTGTGTCATTGTTTGCATGGACTTTTATGCCGGTTTATTATTTTTATTCTAGTTTTTAGAGGTTTGCTTTGACGTGACCATGAGTTTCACTATTCTTCTAATTTTTTTAATGCATGTATAATTGAATATTGGGTATAGAAATTGTGCTGCTGCGTTATTTTTTGTTTTATTAGCAAAGCTTTATATTTATGACTTAATTCTTGCATGCCCACTTCACCTGTTAAATGTATATCTAATATAGGAAATAAGAGAGCTATTTCCCGCAGATTTCCTGTCCCTGATAATATTAATATGATTTTATTTGATGCCCAGGTGACCATCGCCTGTGACGCAGTGCTGAATGCACCATCAGCTTATAAGAAGCAGGAGCCTGAATCCTGGGAGGAGGAGATCCAAGTGTCCAAACATGCCAGGAGCCTCAGACAACTGGATAATGGGGTCAGAATCCCACCAAGGTAGGGCAGCTGTGCTGATACAACTCATCATTCAGACAGTGAGCCTAATTTTTATGTGTGGGAGATCTGTGCCATCTACAGCAGCATTCAACAAAAACTAGTTTAGTCAGTTAAGGGGTTAAAGATGATCTTGTGGTAAACATATTAAACATTATCTTTGGATTCACAGAGATCTACAAAGTTCTATGTAATACCAAAATCACATTGTGATTAACACATTTAATGAGGGTGTCCTATTCTCTGCTAATTCAATTTATTAATTTTGTCCCAAATTTGTTTATTTATTAAATGGTAAATTAGAGGCTTCTTATGTTTGTGTTGCTTTCTATCTCCCTGTTCTAGCTTCTTTGCATAACTACATGATTGGAAACATCAGAAACACGACAGATTCACTTTTTCTCTATTTTCAGTGGCTGGAAGTGTCAAAAGTGCGAGATGAGAGAAAACCTGTGGTTAAACCTGACGGATGGATCCGTGCTCTGTGGGAAGTGGTTCTTTGATGGGAGTGGAGGCAACGGCCATGCTCTGGAGCACTACAGAGAGACCAACTACCCTCTGGCCGTCAAGCTGGACAACATCACCCCAGATGGAGCAGGTCTGACACACCTGCCATGGTTATCTAAAGCGTCCCAGTGAAATCAGAATCTGTTAACTGAAACAGTTAACTAGTTAACATAATATGTTAACAAGCACCACTTCATAATTTTACGCCACAAAGTGTAAACAGAGTACTTCAAGGAGAAATGGGCAATCAGTGTTAATATGCTTGTGAAAAAGAGTCATCCCCATTATATGGGGAACTTGCTAAGAAGAAATCTGTAATTAGACTATTGGTGACTATAGACAGAAAGACTGTCTGCATATATATTATGTATTTTAGATTTTTCTTTAATCAGACTTTTGGTCTTTTGGTTTCAGATGTCTATTCGTTTGAAGAGGAAGAAGCTGTGTTGGATCCCCACATATCAGAGCACTTGTCACACTTTGGAATAGACATGCTACAGATGCAAAACAGAGTAAGTTGTCTTGCCTGTTCAGACTATGTATTATTCACTTTATATACATTTGATCACCATCTTTCCCAAAAGTCACGAAGACCTTTAGCAGAACATACTCACATTAACCAAACTAAAACCAAGAGCAGCTGCATTTCTGTCTACAATGACCTCCACAGTAAGTCTTCACACCCAGCTTTCCTCTCTCTGACTTCAGACAGAAAATGGGCACCGCACAGACAATAATCCGCGGCCGAGGGTCAGTGAATGGGAGGTGATCCAGGAGTCGGGCATGAAGCTGAAGGTGGTGTACGGCTCTGGTTACACAGGCATCAAAAACCTGGGCAACAGCTGCTACCTCAGCACAGTGATGCAGGTCCTCTTCAGCATCCCGGACTTCCAGAGGATGTGAGTACTGTGAGCTGTGATGAAGACTTACTAGTTCCTAAACATAATATTGACAATACTTGTATTTTTTAATAATCATTGTGCAGGACATGTCAATTCTTATTAATTGATATTGATTTAATTTAGAAGACTAATCTCCAAGATAAGTTGGCTTTTAAATGTGTCTATTTCTTGCTACTATATGATGCAGGCAAGTGATTATCAAGGACCTTTTTTAATTGAGTTTGCAGGCAACATTAGACACATAACTAAAGTTAAATCTGCTTAAACTGCAGGAGCACTGGTCAAAATTGTGACCAGTTATTATTACCTGTGTAACCAGGTTTCTAATTGGCTGCAGCCTCACTCTACTGCTCCTACAGCAGAGAGGACCTGATGGATCAAAGGGAGGATTATTACACAGAGCGATTCTGCCTCACTTTTAAATGAAGTGCGCCCACAGTCCTGACTAAAACAGGAACCAACACAAAGCACACCTTTAATATCTAATTAAGTCACTTTTTACTGTGTATTTCTTTAATTCAGACTGTTTACGCTGTGAAAAGGAGCGTTTCATCTGACTGCATGTCTCTCTCACAGGGCTGTTACTCTCACAGTCGGTTCTGTCTCTATACAGTTAAAAACAGTGAACAATGCTTCCAAAACAAGCCCAAGGTTGCATTTATGCATCGATTTCCAGTAACCAGGTTTCTTAAGTGCATGTAAATAGGATCCTGATTCCATGAAAAACTTGAAATCTCCAAGTAACTTGGTTACTTAAGTACATATAAACAAAGTCATTGAAACAGCTACTACAACAACCAGCAGAAGGTGTCAATGTCTTCACAGCTGCACCTCATCTGTTTCCATGGGTCTTATGTCTGTGTGTGGTATCCCATGTGCTCCATCTGAGGTGAGCTTGTGACATGTATTTTGATCTTTAGGTATGTTGGTAATCTTCAGAGAATATTTGACTATTCACCCCTCGACCCGACCCAGGACTTTGCCACGCAAATGTAAGTGACTCAAAACTTGTATATACGTGTTTGTTTAGATTCAAGACTTGCTTATGAATGTCAGCTAAGCAAATAAATAATACATATTTTGTTGAGTAAAAGCCTGCTTTCCCACATCTTCTGGTAAATATTTTGTCATGCAAGCAAGTGTGTAGAAAGAGGCCAGTCAGATGCTGCGGCTGTGATTAAAGGTAAATAGCCAGGCAGAGGATGGATGTTGAATGTTTCATATTCTTGGCCATGTTGCCAGATAAAGATGTTTATAGCTGTTTTTATGTATCTTGGATAGTACCTGTCAACATAAATCATGTCATTTAAAAAATGTGTTTTATTTAAATCATATGGTACATAACCCCTTTCTTAAAAGCACTGTAGGCAAAGTGAGAGTTAATCTCCCTGGTACTTGGTAGGGTGATATAATTACTTTGTATCCAGGTAGCCAATGAGGATGATACCACTGTGTAGCAATAATAATGTACCAAAGAGACATAGGAATACATAGGAAAGAAGAGCACAAATCGATACTACGTATGCATACATGCATAAAAAGAGGGTTTTATACAAATATTCAGTTGTAGAAAATATGACAGAGCTGTTTGACAGTGGAAATCAGTAATAAGTGTAATAATTGAAAGTTGTATTGAAAGCGTTATTATTTGTTTTAGGTTAAAGATAGTCAGTGAAGCCAGTGTTGGATTTTAACAGTATTCTAACAGTTTAAAAAAAAGGTAAAATGACATGATAATTCTTTCTGTACGATGAATGAAATTAATATGAAGACTTTAAGAGTGATGCAGATAAACAGATTTTACTAAAATAGCTTGAGTTGTTGCCTCCTACAGTTAATACAGTGATTTTTCTAGATGGCTCTCAAGAGTCTCAAATAGAATCAGAGAAATACTGTTGTAAAAAAATTGTTCACTAATAAATGATGTACCACCAAATATTACCACATAATCAATAAAGAAATATGCCCAAATGACTTCAGCAGAACACAGATTATATAAATGTGATGTATTTCTCACAGTTTTTGTTGTTTTTCTTTATTTCCTATGGGCCTGAACAAAAGCTGCTTTTTGCAGATATTGTGTGGTGCTGGTTACTATGGCAACTGTGCTCAGTTTGAACTGAAGCCAGGTTTGTGAGACTGTTATCTGGCTCATGAAGCAGGCCTCAGGTCTACTTTCTAAAGGTTTTGAAACATTTGTTGAGCAATACACATGTGTACTGCTACGTCCCAGTAAGAAGAAAACTAAAACACTGACTATGTGTTGTAACGTTTGTCTGACAGGGCTAAACTGGGACATGGACTGCTCTCAGGCCAGTACTCCAAACCACCCATGAAATCTGAGCTCATTGAACAGGTGATGAAAGAAGAATACAAGGTATTAAACTGGGTATGTCCAGTTCCAAAACTGGGTCCATAACTGACTGAATGCTGGTATTCACCAGTGGCAAAATGAGTCATTATAAGTTTCTTTTTCAGTTTGAGCTTTTCAGAGGAGCTGCTGGAAACAAAAGAAAACCACATTATGTCAAATATTCTCTTGTCTTTTCCTTTAGTCTGAAAATAGGGGGTGGCTGCAGACCCAATTGTGCTATAATACTCCATTTTCCCTTTAATTCCTCACATCACTGCTTAATATTAGCTCTGCTTGTTTATTGTCAATTATTCCCTGTAATCTTTGCAGTTCTTTACTAGTTTATGTTTATTTGGTTGCTTCTTTGTGTGTTTTGCTGTATTGATTTATATGCATATCTCATATGAGATCATTGCCTTTTAACCACATACTGTAGTACAGGACTGCCAGGAAATGAGCAGAGGAAAATCATTAAAGCCTAATGAGACCCAGCGTTAGTTCTTTAAGCTCAGGGCTTGTTCTAAAGCCTCAGCCACAGACAGGGCAGAGCTATGATCCTGCTCTTCCTCCACATGTGATTGTGGAGTCAGATTGGGACACACATTGACAGCTGGGAAGATATAGGGAGTGGGCTGGGGGGGTTGGCATGCATTGCTCAGTGTATCCTATGAAGATATGACACATTACAATTACCTCCTCATTACACTGGCTTTTTAGATGTATGCCAGATGTTTTATGGGATTCCTGCTAGGATATGTTGGCTTACACATACACGTGTTTGGGACAGGGAATGTGATTGGGTGGTGATCTCTAATGTGTAGGACGATTAATCAGATGGACATTAGCAGAACCAAATGCTACTGTATAAAATACTGTATTTAAGAACACTTTCCATGAAGCATGGTGATATATTGTTTGTGACCCAGGTGTTCAAGTTTGATTCATTGGAAATTCTCCTGTACATATCCAGGTTCACACAGGTCACCCAAGGCTGCTACAAGTGTGCGTTTTTAATATTCACAGGTGATGATGCACAGCCAGTGCATCTGTGTGACATACAAATGTTTATATTCCAGCACCAGCAGAGAGGCATCTCTCCACGGATGTTGAAGGCCCTGGTCAGCAGAGGACATCCAGAGTTTTCCTCCAACAGACAACAAGATGCCCACGAGTTCCTCTTGCACATGATTAACCTGGTGGAGGTGAGTGAAGCTCTGTGCATGTTGAAATATTCAAATGTACAAATGTGTACAAATAAATGCATTTGCTAAAAAAGTGTTGAACACTGATGTCTTGCGTTTAGTTGATGAAGAAATACATCCTATCTCATGTTATTTTAAGATGATAGTGTACTGTTTCCTGCAGCATGTTATCAGAAAAGTTTCCATATTTCTGAAAAATGTAAAATCATCTTAATATATACACTTCTTACAAAATGCCTGCATTATTTTTGACCTTGTACACACATGAGCAGTTGGTTGTATGGAAGGGGAGGGTCTGTTTTTGACTAAACGCAGCACACTTTCTCCTTGGTTCATACATACACATGGGGTGCTCTGCTGTGTATTTCTCAACCTGGATATATTTAGCTTGATGCTATCTGTTACACAGGGAGGCCAGATAATGCTTCCAATTCTGTCTCAGCTGCAGGAGACATGACATGACTTGGATCTGACACTTCTTCCACTTCATGTTGTTGAGCTCAACCAAACAAAATCCAGATTTTCCCTATGTGTCCCACTATCTATATAAAGCTTATTGTGGTTGTTTTTTGGTTTGTCTGAAAATTTTACTCTCTTACCTTCTTTAAGGGCACTTTACAGATATTTAGCTGTCAGTTACTTAGGTACTGATTTAGTTACCAGTCATAGATTCATCAGCAACATTTTCTTCTCTGTCTGTGTGTGTCTCTTCATATTTGGCCTGAGTAAATTTAGAACTTGTGTATTTCTGCAGCGTCTTAGAATAGACGGTCTGGGTTTCACAGAGGGTGACATGCAAACTGGTGTGTTAAGTTGGGATGCTATCACTCATCACAGACTGCTGATGTTCAGTGATGATGATTAATGTATTCACGATTCTGAAAAGAACTGCCACTTATGGAGGGTACATTTAATTGAGGTTGCTCCTAAAATTAAAAACTTGCATCTACATCATGAACAGCTGTATTAAGAGATCTGGGTCAAACAGCAGTTGTGTTAAAGATAGTTCAAACTCAACTTAACCGCCCTAAATGTTATTTGTGCAGAGGAACAGTGCTGGCTCAGAGAATCCGAGCGACTCCTTCCGCTTCCTGGTAGAGGAGCGAATTCAGTGCTGCCAGACACGTCGAGTTCGTTACACTCAGCGGGTGGACTACTGCATCCAGCTACCAGCCCCCATTGAGGCTGCCACCAATCGAGGTAAAATAACCCCCATACACACACAGAGAATCATGTCTTACTTATGAGAACAATATTGACATTTCCTAGCCTTTTACCCTAACCCCAGCTATCACAATTAAATGCCCGGCCTTAACGTTCATCTTAACTCTAACCAAAATCTAAAACCTAATCTTAACCCTGAAAATGCTCTTTGAAGGTTTGGGGGCCGGTTAAAATGTCCCTGCAGTAATGATATTAAACCAACATTGACCACGCAGGGAAATAAAGACATATGCGCGCACACACACATACACACAAACAAAAACAATGTTGCTGTGCAGTAGGAAGCCACAGCTGCCCTGGTTAGCACAGCTGCATGCAGGGCTCAGGTGGCACCAGCTGCAGGGAGAATCAGCAGGTCCTGAAAGGACACACAGGGGCCCGAGATGTCACAGCTGTGTAGCAAGCTTATCTCCAAAAGTGACTGCTTATGGCCTCGAATGTTCATGATGTTATTATTACACACTCTTGGCCTGACAGTATGCTGTATGACAAAATATACATACTCTTTAAAGGAAGCTGATATGAATGTAACATTGTTGGTATAATTACTGTAAACTAATGTGACCCTTGTTAAGATGTTAGTCTTTGTCTGATGCAGTGTCGTTGCATGGTATTAAGTCTTTGTCTTGGTTTTAATGCTATCAGAGGAGCTGTTGGCTTATGAGGCCAAAAGGAAGGAGGCTGAGGAGAACATGCGGGCTCCTCCTGAACCAGTGAGAGCACGGATCCCGTTCACTGCCTGTCTGCAGGCCTTCACAGAACCAGAGAATGTCCCAGACTTCTGGAGCTCGGCACTGCAAGCCAAATCAGCTGGAGTCAAGTAAGTATGCTCCACCTGTTCTTAGGCCTGGAGAGACTACTCTACACATCAGTGTTTTTCCATCTTTCCACATCTTTAAATTAAAACTGGTTTTATTTACAAACATTGCATTGCTTGCTTTTAAATCTTATTTTTGAATTGTTTTTATTATTCTCTGCAGAACCTCCCGTTTTGCATCCTTCCCAGAGTATCTTATTGTGCAGATCAAGAAATTCACATTTGGGGTTGACTGGGTTCCAAAGAAACTAGGTAACTGTCTGTCACACTTCACTGAATAATGGGATGTAGAACAGCTTTCATTTGCCTCAACTAAAGTGGTTATTTCAATGAGTTGTATTGCTGCACATGCTCAGCAGGGGGCAGCATTGGACTGTTAGTTACAGGACACACGCTAAGTGAAACTGCTGCACATTATCGTTTTTGTTCAAGTCATTAATGTCTTTAATTTTACTTTTTTGGCAGATAGTCATGAACTACTCCACTGTCAGTGACCCTCTGTTTGCTGACAAAACCTGCAGTTTTCATATATAAGATATGGCTACATATTATATAAGCCGTTATGTATATGTTTATATGGGAGGTATGGTGGTGTAATGGTTAGCACTGTCACCACAGATAGAAGGACTTAGGTTTGAATCAGGTGTCTTTCTGTTTGGAGTTCAGTGTACCTGCAGAAAACCGGTGTCGCTGTGGCTTTGTCCCACCATCCAAAGACATTCAGTTAGGTTGATTGGTGACTCTAAATGTGCATGTGAGTGTGAGTGGTTGTCTATGTGTATATATGTGTGTGTGACAGCTGAGATTAGCTCCAGTACCCCCTTGACCCTTAACAGAAAAAATGTTTGGGATGATTGATGGATCTTCAGTATTTATAAATTTTATACAACGTAGTTGTATTTTGTAGGTGGTAGTAGTGTTATGTATCAGTCAGCAGATCCTTGAGTAATGCTGCAATAAAGACTGGTCCTTAATGTTAAGTGAAAAGGATGTATAAAATTAAAAGCATGGCACAATTCAGATGTCAGCATATAAATTAATCTGAGGTGTATTCATGTCTGTTCCTGTATAGACTTAACTATAGATGTCCCAGACTTCCTGGATCTGAGCAGGCTGCGGGCCACAGGGTTGCAGGCGGGAGAAGAGGAGCTGCCTGACCTCATGCCTCCCATCGTGCTACCTGAAGATACCAGAGGTACGGCTGGGACTACATCCTGTCAACAACACTGCCCTTTAATTGTTTTTTATTCATTTGCATTGCATATTGGCAAATAAACTGTGGTGCCAACATTTGGATCAGGATCAGGTTTCAGTGCTCCATGTTTCTCATTCAGAATTCTTTGTGAAGGATCCCACTGGTCATGCACTCCAATGAATCACTGTGGCCCACAGGGGTGTGAATACTTGAACAAAAATTTTAATTGGCACTGTTGGCTACTGGGGGCATTTTTGGCCCTTTGTTTTCAACCTGCAGTCCTGTTATTAATGTTAAAGGGCACTACTTTCCCTGAACACCTGTGTTTTTGTTTTTCTCCCCGTACCCACATAGCAAAATACATTTTCTGTTTTGTTCATATACATGAAACTCCTCAGTATATGAGCCTGTGTATCTGATCCGACCCAGTAAACAGGTCAGCTGGTGTTGCTATGGGAAGTAGCCAGGTGTGCTGTTCCAGAGCTGCTAACTGCTTTTCAGGAGGTGTAGGTTATTTTTGAGTGAAATGATCCATGAAATTATCTCTAATATTATATTTTGCTCAAAGACACCAATGTTTCCGCTTAAGGGCATATTGAATGGAGTCCTATGGGAAAAGCATGCTCAATCAATTACTGAAAAGTTGTTGTGTTCACAGTGTGACTAAGCCTAATAAGTTATAATGATTTTATGAGATCTCCTTCTAATGCACTTCTCTTGTCTCTGGGAATAAGCTACTGGAAACTACTGAGCTTGTTTTAGTGCACAAGCAATATTTTTACTACTTTTCTGGAAACTTTGTTGCATCTGCCTTTTTGCGTAATGGTTTTTCCAGTAGTGCATCCAATATATTTCAGCCTGAGCCTTTTGTATGCTCCTTTTAAAGGCCAAGAAACTCCCTTGTTTTGTTTCTCTATCTTTGTCCTTTTCTCCTTTGTGATTGTAATTCCTATTCTTCTATTCCTTCCTCTGCTGTTTGTAAACTTTGGTTACATCAAGTTATCCATGTCCTCCTTAATATTTTAGCAGGCATGAAGCACAAAGTGTTCTGTACTCTCTCAAGCTCAAAAGACAAAAAAGGGCCAAGGAGCATTGCAAAGACACAAAAACATCTCTGAGCAGCCTTAGCTGTGCTCCACATGTTCCCAGAATCAAAAGCTTTACAAAATCATTTAGGTGACTGCCTCTTAGGAAACCCAGAGGACAAATACAGAAGTTTAAATGTTTGTTTGAGTGCCCCTTAATATTTCACCACTGAACAGTACAGTGTGTGCTGTACCCGCTAGCTAGAATTCATACCAAACTGAATTGGCTTTGCTATAGAGTGCAGTATCTACCTAAAACTCTTCAGAGCACATTAAAGCATCCTTTCTTTGAGCCTTGCTTACAGTAGGTAGAATTCCATATCTACCTCTGGCAGCAGCTACCTAGGCAGCTATCTTGGATGGCCACTGTAAAATCATTGCATGAAAGTATGTGTGAGTCTTTTTTGTATGCACAATGTTTGGATGAGTTGGAAAAGTAATTTGAATCTCTATTTTGCGCTATTGACTTTCCTCAGCACTTCTGTTTCTATGGAAGTTCCAGTGATGGTTTAAGTAGTGAAATGGAAAGAGGTCAGAGGGAATAACATGCTGTTTTCAATGCATTTGCTGACTTATTTATTTCACATTTATATGATGAGTTTTGTAAATGAACCACTGGTACATTATCCCCCGGCTGGCATCCGCAGTGATTAATCATTGGTCACCCTTCTGTTCAGTGCTTCTCATTGATTACACAGGACAGCACAGATGTGTCTTCCTGTAGGCTGGTCGAACCACATTTCTCAGTGGGGTGTGTATCACCCTTTCAGTCAATTCTTCCAGGCCATTTATAAAATTACATTTTGCTGTTATTTTAATGCACAAATCAATTGGGGGAATTATAAACTTCAAAAATCATATAGAAATTGATTTCTTGGTTTGGTTCATTGTTAATCACATTATCCTCTTCAAGATTAAAATGAAAAAAACTAATTCAATGAAAATATGGGAGAAGAAGCACAATGAAGTCAGTCAGCAAGACAGTAACTAAAAGAAGCTAAACAAACTGCAACTGACGTTATTGGATCAAAGTTTATTGCAAATCACTAAAATGGCTTAAAATAAAACACTGTAAGAGTTATATTCAATATTGTGATTAAAAGGCAAAAATGCAATCTTTTGTTTTCTTGACAATAGAACAAAAGTGGTCTTCTTTTGTCGAGTATGTTTCATTTAAGTCTGACCTCCTGATGCTGTGATTGCAGTGCTCGGTAACAGCAGAGTTGGTCAGTCTCATCGCTGCAGGCGGTAACAGTGCCTCAACAGGAGAGTATTCAACTTGACTTGAATCTGCTCTGTCTGTAAAGTGAATTGATTAGTCAGTGTTCTGATCATTGAGTGGATATGGTGTACACCACATAACCTCAATATCCTTGTTTGGTTCTGTCTGGGGACATTTGTTGTATCCCTAATTCTCCCTTTGTTCCTGTTAGCTTTAAAAAAAAAAAACCCTAGGCCATACATATTAGGACGACAATAATACATAGTGCTGCACGACAATGTAAGGAAAAAAAAAAGCAACAGTTTCTAAATAAATAAAAAGATAAATATAAGATAAACCTTTATTCGTCCCGCAGTGGGGAAATTTCCGTGTTACAGCAGCACAGGTTACAAAAAGAATATCAAAAATACAAATAATAAATAAGAGTAAAAAGAAAAAGAATATAAAAAGAGGTTCATAAACAATAGGAAACATAAAATAAAAAACAGTAGTTTGGACATAGAATCGTTTAACCATACATACAGTCATACAACATATTGATATACAGTTGTAGGAACTAGCAGAGATTATTATAATGTATTACAAGAGAGGCTGGGATGGAATCTCCTTTTGTGGCAAGATGGGACAGAGGAATAGTTGGTAAGCTCCTGTCAGAGGAGCGTAGAGAGCACTTTGGCTCATATGAGCCAAAAAAACATAAAGCCACCCGTGTTGCTAGATGTCATTGTCTGCTATCACCTGAAATAATGTACTTTTCTTCTCTTCTTTTAGATAACTCCATGAGCTCCATCGACTGTGAGTATTTCATTCTCTTCTTTCTTCTTCTCTTTATTCCTTACTGTGTTTGAATATGTGACGTTCATATAAGTTATAGCAATGGAAAATTTATTTTGGGCTCTAGGCAGTGGTGATGGATGCTATAGACCATAGACAATGTATACCTGAGCAGGTGCTGCAGCTGCTCTCCTCTACCAAATGAACTTAACTTGTCCGTGTTGCTCTGCCTGTTTTAGCCAGACTCATTTCTCTCCTTGATAAATTGTGCCTCAATAAAGAACCTTCCCCTAGGGCTGAATTTCCTCTGGTCTCTTTGTTTAATGAGGCCCAAAGACAGAGAGAGCTGTTTGGCTGTTTAAATCGTAGGGTTGCTGGTAGTGTCGAATCAGCAACTGTATGTTTTTGTTATTGATGTCAGTTTGTCGTGTCTCTAGCTCCGGAAATAGATGAGGCAGCAGTAATGCAGCTGGCAGAGATGGGCTTTCCACTTGAGGCCTGTAGAAAGGCAGTCTACTACACAGGCAACATGGGCCCTGAAATGGCCTTCAACTGGATCATAGCCCACATGGAGGAGCCTGGTAAGAACACATCACTGCTCATACAAATGCACTAATAACTGAATCCAGAGAAAAGTTACAGATGTAGTTGAAGCAAAAAAGATGTCACTGTTGTTTAAAACACACATACTTCGGATCATAGGACTTATATTGTTATATAGTTATATGTATAGTAAAGAGCATTATATTAAGATGTGATACATACAGTAGTATGTATCAATAAAAAAAATAATGTTTCACAGCAAGAAGATTTCCAGCTTCCTTCCACAGTCCAAAGACATGCAGTCAGGTTACTTGGGGACTCTAAATTGGCCGTAGGTGTGAGTGAGAGTGTGTCTTTGTCTCTTTGTGGCTCTGTGATGGACTGACGACCTGTCCGGGGTGTACCCCGCCTCCCACCTCTATGACAGCTGGGATAGTCTCCAGCACACCCGTGACCCCTACGGGGACTTAGCGGTTCAGAAAATGGATGGATGGATGTTTTATCATGGAGCATGCCAAAATTGAAAACAACGTACACACACACAGAAGCAATAAACGTAAAATAAAAACAAAACGTACGCATATAACCTGATGTTAGTTTAAATAAGAAAGGTCTAACATTTTGTTTTCCCATGTGGTACAAAGCGAAGGTTTGCGAAGGTTTCACACTGTGTGTGATTAGGGAGCATGAGCTTTTCCTGTTCAACAAAATTAACCTACATACATATATTAAACCTGGATGTCTATTTTTATGTTAATGCATTCCTACATACAAGTAATCCAAGGGTCATCAGTTTACAAATCAGAAATGTAGTCATATATAGTTATTGAAGCCAAGTGATCATGAGATTAACATAAAGACACTGAGCAGTCGTGTTAAATTTCAAACAGTTAATGGAATATAACTTAACAAGGTAGTTACCGTACATATGTAGCTAAATTAAGCTTTTTTGTTTACACAAATCACAGGAAGTATACCACCTTATATTGGATGCTGTTAGGTTGTATGCCTCTTTACTTTTTTATTGTATCAGGATGCTGATACAACGCACAGAGACAAGGCACATTTATTTGTATGGGACCTTTTTAACCACAAAGGTAATTCAAAGTGAGAGACGCATCACACATCTATGCGTCTCCATCACACAGGCAAAAATCAAAGTTGCTTTTGCAAACGTCAGTCTTTGTGTCCCTTTGTGTGCTGCAGGTGTTTATCTGTGTGTTTCTGTCTGCGAGATTGTCACTAGAAACTTTGCCAGAGCTGACTTTGTCTCCTGTAGAGCCTCTCAGCAGTAGAGACGGTCTCCTGAGGCATTAACTCGTGTCACTTTTATTTCCCTGGTCGCCTGTAAAGGGCCTCTACAGTGGATGAAAATTAGAGCACCCCCATGCCTGTTAGTGTTTAAATGGGCCTAATGCATCTGCAAAATAGGCTGCATTCAGGCTCAATAACATCACTTCCTTTCCTCTGCGCTGCTCAAACGCGACTTCTTCCTCTGCCTCCCCCACGTCTGTTTTCTGTTCTTACTTTCACATCAGCATCGCTTAATTTTTTACAGCTAAATGTCTTACTCAATTATTTTTAGGTGCACTAGTAGTACTACATAACATTTCTTAAAACTTTTATAACAGGTGGATTTCTGAAGCACTGTGCAGGCAAGGTGACTCATTTTAAGTAATAACCAGTTTAACAGTAGTTTAACAAAATGTGCAAACATGCTCTGTTCAGTTATTTCTTTTATTTCTCTGTCTGCAAGACGGTCTTCTTCCAACAGCATAAAACAACTAGAATAGGCAATCAAAAGGACACGGGACAAGGAGGCTGAGATACAGACAGTATGGGGAGATAAGTGGTATGCGTTTTCATTTATGGTGAGGACAGTAATGAAGGCTCTGTTTATGGGCAACCATGGAGTAATTACAGTAGAAATGTCCTTGTAGCCAGATTGAGGGTCATTTCACTTTTCCTTGGATAAAAGTACAGAAATGTCTGCAGTTCATGTAGAAATGAGAAGAGAGTTATTTTATGCAGAGACTTTAACCTTTTACACTTTTCACTGTGTGAATATGAAAGATTTTTCCTGAACTGGTATAAATAGTTTGTCTGACCTCCAGCAATATCAGAAATCTCTGTTTCATCTTTCCAAAATGTCTAGTCAGAAATATTGAGTTATGAACTTCTACAACAACTAAAGTGATGTCTTTATATTAAAAATTCTTGTTCTTATATAGTAAACTTTACCAATAGCAGCCTCAGACAGTCAAAACAATCTTACTTCTGTGTGGGTGTACACTAAACAGATTAATACAAATTTCTGTAGAGACATATAGACTCATCAGTCTTGACTTTAGTACAAATATGCTACAAGTTGAAGCCTACAAGGTAGAAGGTACATTTGCATCAGATACTACTTCCAGGGTATTCAGGGTGCCTCCTGGTCATATGTGTGTGATTCAGCCTCCTTCATTAAAGTTTTCTTTCTGAGGAGTAAGAAGTTCTGTAGTTGTATGAAAATGCTTGAAGTGTTTTAGATTTTTTATATTTTTTATATTTGAACATACTTGTCATATAGGCAGCTACAACAGCAACACAATGACAAGTACATGCATATAAGGCGTCTGCCACATTTGTTCTGTCACAACATAAAGCAAAACTTCAAAAAGATGTCTACCCTTACAAAAAAGTAGTATACTTAGTTTATTTTATTAAGTATACTTCAAGTTTAATAAGTATACTTCTATGTACTTCTAGTATACTATTTTAATACTTCTTGGGACTAAATTGGCCCACTTTTTAGTTTACCTCTGATAAGTACATAAAAAGTATACTTAAAGTATACTTGCTCACTGGCAGATTGTACTAATAGTACACTAGGCTCAGTGACTGATTTAAAAATAAAGCAGAGCATCTCATGCTGAAGCATACTCCCTCTCTTCTCAGACTTTGCAGAACCTCTCACTCTGCCCTCCATGATGGATCCTGGTCCTTCTACCAGCGACAACCCTGTGGGCGCTACCCCACTGGACAACTCACCCCCCGAGGAGAGCATTGCCATCCTCACGTCCATGGGCTTCCCTCGCGCTCACAGCATCCGGGCACTCAAAGCCACGGTTAGTCCTCTATTCATTCTGCTCATGATTTCACTTTGTGTACCAAAAAGTAACTTTTTTTCCGTTGGCTTCCTTTGAAAGCTTTGTAGTAATTAGTTTCTAGCAACTGACCAGTCTTAATCCTCAGCATTTCTTATAAACAGTAATCTGCTTATGGATTTTCAACCTCAACTTCTACTTTTTTTTTTACTTCTACTTTTACTTGTGCAGACACATTGGACGTAATCTGTTTTTGACTTAAATCTCCTGCTGTGCACAAATTGATGTATTGTGTGAGTGTCAGTGATAACAGTGATTTGTTTTAAATGAGTGTTGAGAAAGCCAGTGTGGGCAGCGATGGTCACCATGTCTGAAGTGATAAAGAAGACAAGGCTTCTGTAGGTGGTGATTATTCCTGAGTCTGTTTCTCATAGAAACGGTTAGAAACAGTTATAGATGCATGGGTACAAAAGAGTCAGACTGGAGCCGGAGACAATCTGATGACAAAGAACCACCTACACAGTTTGATAAGTGCCTCTGACAAGTGCAGGACAAAAACACCATAGCAATGACCACCTAGCAGCACAGATGATGAATAAAAAGAAACCATAATAGTCATTTATGGATTCGTGATTTAAATAATTAATGGATTAGCTAATGGATAAACACCTTCTCGTTCCCCCAAAACAGGTAAGGAAACTACGCAATAAAATCAGAAGTGTCAAGTGTGTTCATGTCTAAGCAGGTGGTGTTTGGAACAAGGGCAAAGAGAAAGTGAGGCGATGAAAACTAAGCTCTGTCGATCATAAATGGGCTTGGCTGACCCACTTGTTTGCATTCCAAGCTGCAAATTTAACAGATCCTACATGTCACAGTGATTAAAGATGTCTGCTCTGCGTGGTGTTTACAAATAGTCTGAGCAGCATTTAAAAGCCACCTCTGATGAGCCTTTCAGGTACAGGAACATGATCTCCCACATTGACTATCATCACACACCACAAGTGTATGTAAAGTGTGCAGTGCTAAAGTATTTTTTAATGTCAATCAAGAAGAGCCACAGCAAATCCACCAGCTCCCATCTTTTGAAATGGCCTCTGATTCTCACATGTCATGCTTCATATTTCAAATTGCCCCCCCCCAGCAAAAATAGTGCAGCAGACTGTTAGTAATGCACAGAAATAGACACCAGGCTTCCTTGTTTATCATCCCTAATGCCATCAAGCTCCCTGCCATCCACAGTGAAGAAGTGAACACATATCCCACATGAGGGGGACAGAAGTGTGAAGTAGAGAAGGGTCTCACAGCTAGGTTATTATTAGTCCAGAATTAGGAAGAAGATTTTTTTTTTCCAACCTCAGTGACCTGACAGGAAGAGACAGGAAGAAAACAGACAGCCAACTAAACTTCATCCCCATGTGCTCCTCAGACTCACATTCTCCAGGAATCACACCTCTATTTTGGATTCAAAGCAAACATCATCAGGGAGAATTTAGCACAGATGGATAGTTGCTTGCCATCCCTGATAAATGATTTCTCATTTCATCATGTTCAGCATAGGACTATTTTTGTTCCAAGTTTGTCTAAATTTAAGTCTAAGTTCATTATACAGAAGCAGGCAAAGGAGGAAAAGGAGAGAGACGCAGAAAGCAAGTTGGATATGAACATTTCTAATACTGATTGTATCGTCACGTGCGTTCTGTCTGCAGGACACATGTCTTTTGTGTGATAATGTTTCCTCTTACTGCTGCTTTCTGTTCAGAAAAGGATTTTTTCAGAAATGGTGATGTGTATGACACATGTAACAAAAGTGAATTGATTAAAATTTGTGAATTACAGTTTCACAAATGTACATACCATAAAAATGGTACACTCAATTTATGATTTATTGAGAACATGAACTCACATAATGTTTGTGGTGTTTCAACATCTTTCAGAACAATAACCTTGAACGAGCACTGGACTGGATTTTCACCCACCCAGAGGAGGAGGAGGAGAGTGATGCCCTTTCAGACATGGCTGACACAGAGCCCAACGACAACGCTTTCTCCAACGCCACCTCACACAGCGACTCCACGCTGTCTCCAGACAGAGAAACCTCAGGCCCACGAGTCAAAGACGGGCCAGGACGTGAGTGACTGACTTTACTGATTGTAGCTCTTCTATAGCTTCTATTTTGGTTTTACTTATTTAATTTATTATTGTCCCTTGTGAAAAAGATATATTTGATAATTCATGAATTTTGTAAGCCCAGGTGGTTACCATGTATCTAGCAACTTAAGCTAAGATCACTTTTCAGATTGCAGATTAAGAGTGGTTGTATGAACCATGCTTATTATAATGCTCATTTATCACAAATTGTATTTGACTGTTTTTCAGGTTATGAGCTCTTTGCCTTTATCAGCCACATGGGAGCTTCCACAATGTCTGGACATTATGTTTGTCACATCAAAAAGGAGGGAAGGTGAGCTGTACACACTCAATTATAAACTAAATTATATTAGTTTTTTTATTGTGGTACAAAGCTGACAGAATATTGTTCACTGAAATTAATGACTGTACTGTTCAGCAAAGTTGAAATGGATGTGTTTTGTGTCTTATCAGTGATCTCTCATTTACTTTCCACAAAAAATTCTATTAGTTTTATTATTAAGCTTTTGCCATCAGAAGTCTGAAAATAAATTATTCAAAATCAGTCTGTTTAGACTGAATGGAAGAAAAATTGACCCATTTTCTTCGTCCTAATAGACTTGGCTTTGAATTAAGTGACACACAGCACAAAGTGACACACTATTTTTTTTTTTTAATTTGCACCTTCCTGAAATGCTTCTCCTGTTGCAGATGGGTAATCTACAACGACCACAAAGTGTGTTTGTCAGAAAGGCCTCCAAAAGACTTGGGCTACATCTACTTTTACCATAGACTGTCAAGCAGTTAGACTACAGTTGCCCCTACCCCACCCTGCAACCTTTAAAGAGCCACAGTCTTTCACTCAGATGACTGGCAGACCACTGTAATAACAGCCACGATGGAAGCAATGGAAATAACCTCTCAGACCAGCTGCTCGCCTTAAAGTGATGTCAGGAGCAACCAGGAACACTGGTCAGAAAGGGAAAGCAATGGGCTTTTTGTGAATTTGTGTTATGTTATGCTTTAAATGTATGTTTCAGTGTTAATGTTAAAAAAGACATTTCCTTGACAGCGTAGATCAAGAGGGATGTGTGCAATTTCCACTTCTGGATTATTCTGTATGCAAAATAGTGTCACATATCGAATCTCATTGTTTCTCCTCTATGCCTTCAGCTACTGTGCCAGTATTTTCAAAGTGGTACGTTTTATAAATGTATATTGAAATGGCAGTGCTTCACTGCCAGCCCTGAAATGCTCTGAAAATGCAACAACAAACAAGAAATTACTGTCCTGTCAGTGACTTTGCATTTTACTTTGAAAGAGAAATTATTGTTTTTCCATCCCCAGGGAACTGAAGAGACATCAAGAAATCTTAAAATACCTTTGGTTACGTACTGAGAGAAATTACCAACATATTGTATGTATGTTTCAGGATGAAGGAGAGCACCAAGACCACCACGAATAGGTGTTAACTAAACCTAAACCATTACATATACAATATCAGTAGCAGACTAATGGCTCAACCCTGCCCCAACTTTACTTGAAATGACATTTGCCACTTTTAGAAAGAGACTTTCTGCTCTGTGGTACACCTGCTCAATTATAAAAATAGAACTATTATTTTCTTGGCTCAAAGCACTTTTTAAAAACTAAAACAATGTCATATTGCACCTGGTGCAGTAGAAGTGGACTTTTCATTCACCAGCAACAAGCAACTGAATGTGGTATCTTCAATTTCAACTTCTGTGGCCATTTTTCCATGAAGGAAATGAATTAATGGACTGGATTAAATCAAAGCCTAAAATTAACAAAGCTTATTGTAAGATGGTTATCAAATCATCTGTCCTGAGGTAAATTTCTTTTATTAATTATTTTTGCACAAATGGCAAAATATTTGCATAGTAGGCAACAGAAAAGTTTCTGTCCCCTGCAGCTGGTCGCCTTGGGTTCCTTTATCACTTTGACAGATTTAGATTGTGACCCAGTAGTTAAAATGAATGTTCTCATTGACCTGTTGCCACTTTTTACAGGTCAGTTAATTCATTTATGCATCTGAACTTTTTTCTAAAGCAATATGCACTACAACCAGATCTAGTCCTGAACCTATTGTATGAAGAAAGCTGATCAGTGACTCTTGTTCTCTCTTATACTAACAGACATGTTGCAGTGCTGAATGTATTAACTCCCTGGTGCTCACTGCAAAACCTTGTCCTCAGCTTTAGTATTAAAAAGTGAGCATATAACTGGCCCTTTGCTGTGGAGTCGCTGTGAGCTCATGCTGGATTATTTACCGACTCTGTTCTCCTCATTTATCTGCTCAATATGTTCATTATCTGCACATTATCTATGTGCTTATTATTCAGTTTACAGCACTAAAGTCAATAACATCTCAATATTTAAGTTCATATCCTGAAATCATATCATTTCTATGCTCTGTGAAACTGGACTTCAGTCAAATTCTGTGGCTTGAATATCAAAAGAAGAATGTCGTATTACAAAGTATTGGTATTTTGTCAGCAGCACGGACACTTAATTCCAGTTTGGTGAGCTTTGCATGTGGTGAAACTGTTTTTCTCCCACTAGTGCACTTTTAGGTGCGTTGTAAAAAGAGGAGTTCTACTGACAATTTACTTGAGTTGTTCTGCTTTTTTAAAATTGCTATTGCAGTTATTAGCTCTCATCTAAAGATAAGGCAGCCTATTGACGATAAATTGTCAACAACAGGATTAACAGGATTGAAAGGAAAAAAGGAGTGTATACAAAAAAGGAGCGGCTCACCTTGAGGGCTAATGTCCTCACAGACAAAATGAAGACTACAGATAAAAATCTGCTTTATTTCTTCAGTTCTCCCCTTTAACAACACTGCGTCTAGACTTCCTTGAGCAGAGCTACAGTTTTATTAAATCCCGGGCCTCTCATCCTCATCAGATACTACTTGATAAACTGCTGCAGTGGTCATTGTCTAAGCAGCTCTCTATGCAAGTCTTGCGTTTCTGCCGTTCTTCCTATAAATGTATCTCAGAAACCAAACATTACCTTGTGTCAAAACCTCATCTCATCTGCAAAAAGGTGATAAAGTTGACGTTTGGTTTAATGATGTTTTGTCCTAAATGTTCTTAGACACTGTGTGCAATTAATTTATTTCTCAGCACCTTTTGTTCCCTCCTCATCCCTCGACTATGTTATCATCTTTGTATTTTTGTCTTCTTGCTTTAGCTTTCCCTTCAGCTCGGTCTCTTCCATTCTTCTCTAAGTTGTTAAAATGAAACGGTTCAGTTTGTCACTAAAAGGATTTTTCCACTGTCAGCATGTGCACTAGACATTGACATTTAGTCATTTGGATTGTACAATTGTACTTCTGTGAGTTTTATTCTCTCTTTTTTTTCATTTAACTAAATGTCAAAAAGGTTCTTCACCTGATTTTACTCTGTTGCTTTTTTGCAGACAATTTTGTGTCCGTTTTGTAGTTTTCATTACCTAGTTTTCCTGAACTGATTACTTTAAGGTGACTTTTGTAACTTTTGTGTTTATCCAAATATGGCTTAAGTGTATGTGAATAGAGTCACAACAGTACAGTATACTCAATGGCACTGTTTACTTCTAATGTTTGGATAATTTAATAAACCACACCTTTCTTGAGACTTGCTCTTCTTATGAACAAATAAGAAACTGCAGTGCAACGTTTAAGAAAAATAAGACACAAACTCAGAATATATAAACAGTTTATTTTAAAAGATTAGTTTCATATTGTATGTTTCAAAGGTGCTAATGCTTTCATTGTGATTATACAGAGTAATATGCATTACAGTAGGTGTTTCAATAAATGAATTACTGTATATAAAGTATATAATTTCTAAGTCCACTCTTCAAAATATCATTTTATTCATATATGCCTGATGCATTGATAAATAAACCAGAACAAACGTTCTTTGTACACATGAATTAAAGGAATAAAAGAAATTTACACATGTACTGATAACTTTCACGAACCCCAACCAATGAAGCCATTAACTTTTTATAAATGCTTTATAGAGTGTGCAAGAAGACTGAACACATCTATAAACTGCTATGACCACATTACCATTAACAGATATTTTATAAAAAGGGAAAAACCAAAGTGTTCAAAGTTGTACAACTAAATAGTATCTGGCAGGTAAGGCAAGAAGTATATATTAAACATTAAGCTAAAAAAATCTAACAAACAAAAAAACATGTCTAATTTCTTTTCACAATAACATATTTACATTCCAGCAGTTCTTATTTCAAAATCCACAATGAAAGTTTTATTTTATAATAAATCAAGATAACACATATTTCTGCTGTGCTCGCCAACAACCATGTGATTGGTTGTTGCTTCAAGCTGACTGCCAATTAGATAACTACTGGAATAACTAGCATTAATGCCTGTTTTTGTGAAAAGAAGTAAAATATTGCGTTATAGTAATAATAATCATCAAGAACATAATTTTGAACACTTTGGATCTCCATTTTTAAAGCATTGTGAAAAAGGCAGTGTAAAGTTGGTACTGAAGATAATAACATAATTCATTTAAATGTTATTTGGTGTACATAATTTTTTATGTGACATTTATTAAAAAACATGTTCCAGTGTACTCCACTTCGGTTTATGGGGTATGGGTAAACATATCATCCATACATACATTATCCTGCTTTTCCTCAAAAAGATGTGAGGCAGCAGTGCTAACCACTGCTCCAACAAGCAGCCTAGGTAACCATACCCCATAACTATAGAACAAATAAAACAGTTTTAATGCTTTTTATGACATTATAACTTAACAGTTTATAGTTTTACAGGAGCTTGAATGTGTGTGTAAAAATGTATTGACATGATATTGAGTTTTAACGCTAAAAGCACTTGGTAACAATAGATAGTTAGCTTTATAGGTTGGGGTTATTGGAGTGGTTACTGTTATGATTATTATTTGTAGAAGTTGTTATAAAAATTTCTACAGAATATTATAAACTATGATTAGCCAGTTGTACCAGTATTCAAGCTCAAGTATGTTTGAGAGAGATTAAGATGTACACTTATTTCTCTGCTCAGGCTTTTTTATATGCAAGAAAAAGCATCCTTTGTTGAATATATACTGAATATATATGTCACTTTTTGTAAGGTTTCAGATTTTAAAAATGCATTATGGAAATTTCATGTTATAATTCTTTTTTATACTAGTGGGAATAAAAGAAAGCACTTTAATGTTTTTCATGCATACAAACAAAAATGGCATTCAAAAAATAGAAGCATGCGATCAACCTCATTCTGTTCCTCAGGAGCATGCGTTAAGGTGAGTTCACCTGAGAAGGTACAGTAATAGGTTCTACAAAAATAAAAATTATCACCAAGCATCCTAGCTCAATGCAGTGCAGGATGATGTACAGTAGCTTAGATTTTAAGCCAACAATTTAAAGTTTCTTTAAAAAAATACGTTTTCATTTGAAACTCAACTGCAGTATCTTGAAATGCCAAAAAGTGAAGGCTTACAACCTCATAAAAAAACTAGAGCTTGGAAATCACAATTTATCAGAAATCGGTGTCTTCAGTTTTTCTGCAGTCCACTGTTAACACCAAAGACATTTGGGAGAAATATGTGTTCATATCAAAAATGGAGGAATACTGGCCTTAGAATGAACTCCCACGTCTCCTAAAATCCCAGAAAACTATCATTTAGACTGGTTTTATTGTTTATTGAAACGTAGGTGGTAGGTTCCAGCCTGCAGCATTAGCACTTTCACCAGAAGTGACTGTGGTTGATGTCAATAGAAACAATTTGCAATGGAACACGTGCAGTTTCAGTACAGACACAAACAAGAGTTTAAAGTTCTGTTGGCTCTATCAGTTTCTACAAAGTGGTAGTTTGTTGTTTATTGTTAGCATTAAAATTGCTAATTAGCAATAAGCACAAATCTGTGGCAGATGAAGTCGTTAGATTTGCATGTCTTTGGTCATAATCCAGGGAATTAGATACATTTTGATGATGGTGCTTACAGAGTTTTTAATAAATCTTAGTTATGGGTAGCCTCTCAAGGGCTGCTATCATGATCGCTTCCAGCTAATGCTTGACTGACCACACCTGATCCGTGTAATCAGTAGTGTGTAGGACATGGGTAATTGGAAAACAAGGCAGTGACCCCTGAGGACCAGGGTGCTCCACCCCAAAACAAAAAAAGTCAACCACATGATGGTGCAAGAACAGAAGGTCATATCACCTTCAAATTTGGTTTCTTCCTGTGAGAACCACTGTCTGTATTAAATGCCATGGCAATCCGCTCAGTAGTTACTGAGACTTACTATTTCCATCTGGACCAAAATGGTGGACCAAAAGACCAACATTGTCACTGAAAAAACGTGCTGCTAACAAGGACGAAAATAACTGATTTAATGCTAATGAAATATTACTGATTGACTATTAGATACCATCTATGTTATTTCAGTGAAAAGCTTAGCTGTCGAACGCCTCTAGTATAATGATGCAAACAGATTTGTGGATCTTGCACAGTTTTACCCTCATTGCCTTTGCTATTGTGCAGTCCACAGTGAGCCTTCCTCTGATAGAAATTGTTAGTGGCACACACATATGTGCTCTGTCTCACTGGGCCAGGCTGCCTCCTTGATCTATTAAACATCATGGTTGGGCGATAAAAACTATGACCAACATTTTTTATATGATTGCTGTAGCTGCTGTAGCTACTCATCCCTTTTAACTACAAATAACATCTTACTGGTTATGTTGGAGTTTTAGTTCCACTGGCTAATATATTATCATATAATGTAATTTGTTTGACAACAGTTACAGTTAAATAGGAACATTTTATTCTCAAAGTTCGTCAAAGTTTGCATGAGAACATAAATGTATCTTTAAGCTTGGCAGCTAATTTAATGGCTACAACTGAGTTCAAAGACATATCGCTACAGCACGAGGTTATAAAACATAAAGATGACACTTCAGCTGGCCACACTTTTCTCTTCTGAGGAAGAACACTGGTGCATCCATCACCCATAGTTTCCTCATGAAACACTTCTCCTGATACAGACCATGACATTAGAGCTACACAGTTTGGGAGATGAATGGCTCTCATACTGGTTTCTGGTTGCTCCTGATAGGATTCATTCAAAGCACTTCTTTTTGGTCTGCTGAGTCAGACGGGGACAAACTGACAATTCAGAATGGCAAACATAAAACATGACCTTTTGCATAGGATCTCCGAATAAAAATAAAACACCCAGACTGTGGACACGCTTATTAAACACCATGGTGAGCTATACAACAGAGCAGATTACTCATTTACTCTGCTGCATGGTGGGGAACATGGTGATGGTCACCTCACAGAGTGACATTCACACTAGCAGCAGTGATGCAAGTGAAGCTGTCAGCTAAAAAGCATCTTTTTAAGAAAAAGCTTTGCTGAGGCAGATTTAGGAAGATTTATCTGGAACAGGAAAATGACTCTATTTCATACAATCATGTTTTCTGCAGATTTAAGATGAGCTGATGTTTGGAATCATCATGATGTGACGTTTGTGTGTGGCGTTCTCCCACATTTACTTCAATATTTATTTCATGCATAATGGTGGAGGCAAACATCAGGAAATACCCCAAGCTGTTGTCATGGGTCTGTACCTACAATGTTATTATGCTGTATTAACATTAAAGCAGTTGGGAAAATCATGTTATAATGATTAAGGTAGAGCTTCTAAAGTCGGACCAGAAATACAAGATTAAAATGGTATTTTTAGATGTGTAACATACCGTATGAGAATATTTTCAACACTAATGTTTTGCAGACCAATGTTACCCAGTTTTTGTTCGTGTTTCTCTGACCAGTCAGCATAAAGAGATCAAAGAGAAACCATTAGCCAAGGCCAACACATAAACCCAGCAAAACAAAAGCTCAGCAACCTTTCAAGTTCAGAAGACGTCAGTTATTTAAAGAAACTGGAAAATGGCTTTGTGTTTTTGTGCCATAAAAATAGTATAAATAAATATTGTTGTTTGCATGCAATTCAGTAAGGCTTTACAACCCGACTTGCACATTCCACTTGGGTTGAGGAAGTAATCTGTGTGTTGGAAGTGCAAAGGGAAAACTTCTAAAAGTATGTTCATTTCAACAAGATTCCATTTATGAAAATGCTTATTCATGCAGTATCATTATTCTCCATTGAAAGAGAAGGAAAACAAGCCAGGAACAGAATTTGGAGTTCCACGTCATACGGTGTAGTCTTAATAATTTGCTTCCTAAATCCATCCTTTGGGAGTGTGGGACAGTCTTGAGTCTTCAAAAGTAACTGGATAACAAACCCATTTTTTCTCACTTCAAAACCTCATATTTTCTCAGCAAGCAGCATGTGAGGGTTTCTCTGTGAGAGTCTGAAACTGCCTGCTTGTCTCTCCTGGCTCAGCTCTGTTCCACTGGATGAGTCAGTTTTTAATTGATGTGTTCTCTAAGGCATTGCTCATACAATCTTTGCCTGTCCTTGTGCTCTTCGGGGAAATCACAAATTGCAGTGCAAATCCATCACAAAGCAGTTTGTTCAAGAACTTGGAAAAACCTGTCCTAAGAACTGCTCCAAGGGCAAAAAAAATCTTTCTTCTATCTTTGATGACTGTAGTTAATTTTCATGTGCATAAAAAACACACTATTGTCTCAGATCCAGTCCATTCTGATGCATACACTTTGGGCTTTTGGCTGTTGGGTAAAATTTAAGTGAAGGGGCAAATGTTGTTATCACTCCTTCCTATTCCTCAAATGTCTAAGTTGAAGGCCCGCATGAGAAGATCCAGGTCGCCTATATTTGCAGCCTGGAAGAGTTCAGGCTGGTCCATCATAGATAGAGCTATCCTCAGAGCAGCCCAGATGTTTCCAGACATCACCTGGTGGGACTGCTGACGGCTCTGGCTTTTCCTCTGAAGGCTTAAGGCAGTCAGGAAATTACTGGCTGCCTCTCTGGGGAAATAACAAAAAATGCAGTCAGTTTGGTTTCTCTGTTAAACTGTGCAAACATATCGTCTCATTAGTGTCCAAGTGAACTGAGTGGATCATCTTTATCTAATTTTAGGACTTTAATGTGAAAATGAAACAATCTTTAGGTCGTACATGCAAAATAAAAAAATTCTAAAGTATCACAACACTTAAGTGCCACTATGAGCAATATACAGAGTACCCAGAGTATTTGTTTTGGAAAAGTATATTTTTTTTTATTGAAGACCACAAAGCTGGATTTTTTTTACTTTTGCTGTATTGGAGTGTGCATTGAAATTTGACAGCATGTCAAATAAAACAATTTTCACAGTCATACCACTAGTGGTAAATAATGCCTCTCATCTAATGTGGGTGAACCAATCTTTAAATAATGTCTACTGCT
The DNA here is from genome assembly GCA_900302695.1 of Helostoma temminkii. Taxonomy (NCBI): domain Eukaryota; kingdom Metazoa; phylum Chordata; class Actinopteri; order Anabantiformes; family Helostomatidae; genus Helostoma; species Helostoma temminkii. The sequence goes on along the minus strand of OMLM01002921.1, from coordinate 92,977 downwards.
TAAAATTAGTTCGATATGAGGAACAGCTTCTTCAGATTTCTGAAATTCTGCAATTCTTTTTAACTGAGCAATGCTTTCTGTACCAGTGTGCACAAACATTTCCCATCATCATCCTATCATTGTACTATGCAGGCCTAATATTTGGGAGCAGCTATGAACACTGGCCTGGATAACTCGCTTTACAGTAAGCTACAGCCACCAGGTGCTTAATTATCTCTGCTGCTAACAGCACTGTTATGTTTCAGAAAAGTTGTTGTTGTTCAGAAAGAAATAATTCCAACAACTGTTATATTAATTGTTAGTCATATTAATGAAACATCTCTTTTAACTCTAAGGATATTTTCATGTCCTTACTTTCTGCAGCTCTCCCCCGAAATACTGCTGCTTCTCTTCACCAAGCAAAATCATTTTTGTTTGTTGTGCTAACATGCCAACTGATACTTACAGGTTAATTGGCATTTGTGCAGCACTTGCTCTGCTTTTTACAGTCAGTTCAAGTATTTGGCTCTGTACAGCAAAAACAACGGATATGAAATGGAGCATTAAAATTTGTGCTTCAAGTTTAGACTCATTTTCATTGTATGGGTTTGGTTTAAATGAACCCTGTAGGAGTTGCAGCCAATTTAGGGGCTCAAAAGTGATAGAACAATTGGTAACTCAGCTGTTCCTTGGCCAGGTGTGTGCTATTTCCTCATTAGTTGATTTACAGACAAGCACGTAAAAGGTCTAGAGTTAATTTCAGTGTGACATTTGCATTTTGGAATCTAATGTTAAGCATAAATATGATGTTATTGCCAGATAAGCAAGCCCTTGCAGTAGGCTTTCTGTGTGGCCAAAAGAGAACATCTTCTGAGTTAAGTAACATCAAAAAGCCCAGAAGACCACAGAAAACTGTCCAATACTTTTTAGGTAAAGAAGAATATTCTGCATTGACCAAATCAGTCACTTAACTTGGATATAACTAAGCATGCAGTTCACTTGCTAATCAGACCGAGAATAAGCTGGAATTGAAGACAGCTGCAGTAAAGGCCTGGTGGAGATTTAGCAGGGAAGAAACCAAACCCAAGTGATACCTATGAATTCCAGACTTGAGGCAGCATTAGGTGCCAAGGATTTGTAAACAAGTATTAAAACTGACAATTTAAGTTAGAATTTAGTTTTTGAGCTTTGAGCCTCTAAAATAAGGGGATGACGTACACTGGAAATACCTGTACACGTATGTGTTCACATGTTTTGTGGTTTTTATCAATCAAATGGTTGTAAGTGGATCATACAGCACACAAAATGGTCAACAGTTATTATTTAAGCATATTTAACCCCAGAATAACATGTAAAAGCATGTTTGCTTATTAAACTTTACTTTCTGTCACGATCCATGTCTGTTTAATTTGTTTCTGCCCTTGCTGTCTTTCCTGTTCTCTACATTCAGTCACAAGCTCAAACCCACCTGGCCACACCCCCCAATCATACTCATACTCCTGTTACACTTCCTCACCACACCTCTGCTCCCTGACAGACACATACACACACACACACTCTCTCTCTATGAATTATAGGCTGTCTCCCTTATTTGTTATTTCCTGTTCCACTCTCCCTCTGCCCTGCTCCACTCAGTCAGTCAGTCAAATCACTCACACCTGTTTCACTCCCCCTTAGAAACAGCCCTACCAGCCCCAGTACACTGTCTGATCTTCTTTTATCAGCCCTTCTTGATCTAAACCTGTTTCCTGTCCCCGAACAATCCCCCCAATTGTATAAAAAATATTAGTTTACTGAACATAAATTTATTCAGATGTTTTAGCACCTGGGAGGACATGAATGATCCTTTTAAGAACACCCACAGCTGAATTTCTAAAGAGAAAACAGTTGCAGATCCTTCAAGTTTAGCACTGATTGAGTAGCAAATGATAGTTTTAGATCGTGCTGATTAAATTGTTGCAGATGAATGAACAACACATTTTCTGTGTGTTGATATAATTTTTTTATGCTTCAGTATGAAAATCCAAAAGTATGTTGGTGTTTCCATTTTTCCAGTATTTTGCCAAACCTTAAATTAAAGCTGACAGTCTACACTTAAAGCACATCTGTTTCATTTCAAATCGATTATGGTGGTGTAAGAAAGCTAAAGTGCTTCAGGGACCTGACTGTAATTATATTTCTGTAATTCTGGTTTCAGAAGACACTCAAGCAGGCTTTTGTCAAATGCACAATAGTCACATTAAAAACGACTCCACGCACAGAAATATAATATTCAAACACAACTGCTGTTTTATAATTTATAAGAGTAAGTAAGTAAGTAAGTTCTAAAATCTAATCATGACGTTTTACATAGTAAGATTAAAACCTTACTGAACTTTATAGAAAATACACTGAATTCCCACTGAGCGAGCATAGCCAAATTGGAGTGCTAAAAAAATTCTTTAACTGAATATAATGATGTTTTGGATCTTTTGTAAACCAGCAGTCTGAATACAGTGTCTTGGTCTGTAGAAAATGAATGTATAATGACATTTTATAATAAATGATTAATTGATTAAGTGGAAAGATAATAGGCAGATTACTTTTTAGATTAATCTATAGTAAAATATACTAACATATACATTAACTTCAGTGGTGTTTTTTTTTTTGGGAAATGGAGTCATGGCAGCACAGTGTTTCTCTTGGACAATAAGGTTAATAAATATACTATTGCATCTCCCAAGAAGTCAATGTATCACTCGCATCTTTCTGACTCTAGCCCACTGAATCATTAAGAGTAGAAACTTTGTCCTACTCTCCTGCAAAGACAGGTCACCCACCTGTGTGCTCCCAGGTTAATGCAGCTGATGCCCAGGTTGTATCGGGATCTGATAAACCCCGGCTGCAGCTCTAGTGCTCTTGTGTAAGCCTCCACTGCCTCCTCACTCCGGTCTCCATTTGCCAGTGTGGCCCCCAGGCGGTTCCACAGCAAGTAGTCCTGCATTGAGGACAAATGGTCAGTTAGATGAGGGATGAGGAATGTAGAAGGTTTGAGATTTGTTTTAGTAGAGCTCACAGTATGGTTTATCTGTATATATCTGCATGAATTGAATTAGTAAATGCACTGGAGAGTTCCTTATTGAGCCTAAATTGAAACTCATCAGCAACATTTCTTCACTTGTATTTAAGTCTTAAATGTTTACCATGTTTGAAAGACCTTATCAAGTGTCTGACAAAAACGTGCAAGGGAAATAGAGCTGAATAATCCGGGCTGCTGTAGCACTCAGCCTTGTATCTGCAGTGACAGTGTGTGACAAAGCAGTTGTAGAGCAGCAAGCTATAATTTGCTTTATTTTGTCGTAGGGTACAAGGGTAATTTAAGGTGAGCTGAGTTACATCACATATGATGCCCTTGTCGTTATTTCTCACCTGCCGGAAGACAGGAACACACAGAGGTCATGGTCTGCTACAGTATAGGGGTCCTTCATCTGTGGCTAAGCCTACCAGCGAGATATAATTATCTCCCTTTGTGTTCAGAGCTATTTCTCCAGCAGGGGAGCAGCTATTACCAAGTCAAATGCGGGGGGTTGGATTTAACAGTGAGTAATATTTGTGTCAGCCTGGGACAGCACCGAGGACATAGACTGATTTGCGTGAAGAAGATAAAGGAAAAGTTTGTGGCTGTATTTGTGTGCGTTTTGTTTATTTTCTATGTGTGCATTCAAGCATATGTAATATGCGATGTTTTCCGCATTAATGTTTGTGTGTGTGTGTGTGTGTGTGTGTGTGTGTGTGTGTGTGCGCGCGCACTGTATCCAAATACTATTGTGAGAAATCACAAGTGACAGCATATGTGTGCCAGTCAAGTATTCATGGTTGGATTTGCTGCTTGTTCTTCCACATATTGATGCAACAATTTGATGTCTGTCACTGCACATTGTAACCCCATCTCTCTATAGATATGTTCTTCATGCATACGATTTGTATTTGCATGGGAACACGAGGTGTGTAGAGAAAAACAGAGTAATCATTTTTTTTCTGTGAATATCTGAATGATCATCTGATCAGCTGGAACCAGTATCTCATGAAAGGCACAGAGTTTATGTCCTTCAGTGCCAGCTGGAGTCACCCAGCGGTCAGACATGTTGTCTATGCAGGGAAATAATTCCCATGTGTTTACCAGCCTCAGCTTACAGTCATCCAGTTGCCTGTTGCTGCCACAATGCATAATAGTTGAAGACAGAACTCTCAAAGTACACATTAGATTTATCTCAAAACCTCAGCAAGTACTATTTTTATATTTACATGACCAGATATAAAGTAAAGTCAAATTTTAGCCCAACATTGCAAATGCACCTCAAGGGGGTTTTACAATCTGCATAGCATAGCTTGTCTTGGGCTGAAGTCACACTGCGTAGCTCAGCTGTAGGATATGTTTTAACATGCTGCACAATAGATGCTGTGGAATCACTCTATAGTTTTATAATATTGCCACATATTTTCAGTGTGTCAGTACACTGGATGTGTGATTCATAAGTGATGACCAAAAGAGTGGTCTGTTTTTTTTTTAATGGTTTTAAGATGCAAATTTAATTATTGTAATTGTTGTCTCCACCCAGTGAGAACTCAAGTGACCAATGAGAGCATCTCAAAAGTTTTTGTATGACTATAATTGTTTCCTGTATCTAATCCGTATGTTTTGTATACATGTTTTGTGTGTGTGTGTGTGTATGTGAGTGTGTGTGTGTGTGTTCCTACCTCGGGTCGCACTGACAGGGCTGTATTGAAAGCCTCTACAGCTTTGTTAAACTCTCCGCTGAGGTTGTAGAGCACCCCGAGGCCTGTCTGCAAATCTGGGTCGATGCTGTCAGAGTTTTGCTGAACTGCTTCCAGGAAGAGCTCCTTGACCTCGGGAAGCAGGGAGCTGTGGACATACACATGCAGAGATAAGGATTAGTGTGAAGACTGCTGAGTTGGTGCTGTTAAAATCACAGTGCTATGTTGTGAAAGGTACTGTATGTTAGTGAGAAAGATGGGAGAAAGGAAAAAAATTATGGAGGGTAAAAGACAGATTCACTTCAGTAATTCAGTAGATAAAGAAAGGGAAGTAGAAAAGAGAAGTAAAAGAAAGGGACAGCAGCAGTGAGGCAGTAGATTTTTGTTCTGTTCATTTAAATTATCTGAAAATAAGTCCAGTGTCTACATCCCTCTGTGGGTTCTAGACACACAGTTTCGGAAGCACCGCACAAAAGTGAAAAAGAAAAGCTACAGCTACTTCTGCTTCAGTAGTCATTTGGTCTTTTACTCTTAGGTAGAAATTAGAGTTTTCCTTTAAGTTATGTTTCTGCTAGGCCAGGTAACAGTAAAGGAAAGCCTTATTACAATAAGGCAAAAAAGAGACAAAAGAGAAATGAAAGAGAGTGAAAAGGATGGTACTGCATTGACTAGAGGGGCGGCCGGAGTAATTGGGATGTACCTGTATCTCTTCCCATAGATAATATGATTAATGATTTGATAAAGTGCTGTTTTAAACTGGAAGAAGAATTGCCCTTTTTCAGTCTGATATACTTAACAACCTCATTTCCTCTGCCTTAACATGCTCTGCCTTTTACAGCTGCAAGTGTGGTTTCACAAGATGGATACATGTACCTCCATGTATAATGTCTCTCCCTTGAAATTACACCAATACCGGTTGCAGTTGAGAGACCTTGAAAGTGTGACATTAGTTGAAGTAAAACAAATATGCCTTGCGCATTTGCACATTTTATTTGCATGCAGCACTTGATAGATCATGTAAAAAAACATTTGCCAAGTTTCTGATTTTTTTTTTCTTATTTGTCACAGTTAAATAAGTCAAATCATCAAATCATCATCAACAAATTTTAATATTACAATGATAACCTAAGCAAATACAAAATGCAGTTTTTAAATGAGGATTTAATTTTAGGGAAAAAGCTGTCCAAACCAGCCTGGCTTTATGTGAAAAAGTAATTGCCACCCTTGGCAGAAACAACTGCAATCAATCTTTTGTGAGGTAATGAGTCTTTCACACTCTGGAGGAATTTTGATTCAAACACATTGGAGGGTTTTCGAAAATTAATGGCTTGTTTAAGGTCATGCCACAGCATCTCAATCAGAATTAGTTCTGGACTTTTACTAGGTCTTAATTAAATCTTGTGATCTCAAGGTGCACTTGAGGTCACAAACTGATGGCCGGACATTATCCTTCAAGATTTTTCCATCAATTATGGCAAGTTGTCCAGGTCCTGAAGCTGCAAAGCAGCCCCAGACCATCACACCACCACCACCATGTTTGAGTGTTATGTTATTCTTCTTATGTCATTCAGATATGTTATACTTTTTATGAAATGCTGTGCTAGTTTTAAGCCAGATGCAATGGGACACACACTTTGTAAAACTAAGTTAGGTTAAACTTTTGTTTTATCAGTACACAGAATATTTGGCCAAAAGTCTTAGGCATAATTAAGATGTTTTTTGGGAAATTGAGATCAGCAGTGGCTTAGGTCTTGGAACAATCCCATGGATGCCATTTTTTCTCAGTCTCTTTTTTATTGTTGAATCATGAACACTGACCTTAGATGTTCTTTAGACCTCCTGGATGAGTTGTTGTTGTGCTCTTGAAGAATTAAATTTTGGGAGGCTGGCTACTCCTGGGAAGGTTCACCACTGTTTCAGGTCTTCTACATTTGTGGATAATGGCTCTTACTGTGGTTTGATGGAGTCCCAAAGCCTTAGAAATGGCTTTGAAACCTTTTGAAACTGATACATGTCAGTTGCTTTGTTTCTCACCTGTTCTTGAATTTCTTTAGATTGCAGCATGATATGTTGCCCTTTGAGATCCTTTAGCGCTTCATTTTGTCAGACAGCTTCTTTTTAAATGATATATTGATTCAACAGGTCTGGCAGTAATCATGCCTGGATGTGGCAAGTGAAATTTAACTAAGCTTTCACTCATGATTTAGCCATGGGAATAGCAATTACTAAATGAAATCATCATATAAAAACGGCATTTTGTGTTTACTCAGGTTATCTCTGTGTAATATAAAAATGTGTTTGATGATCTGAATTATTTAGTGATATGCAAAAAACAAACAAACAAACAAACAAAAAATAATCAGGAAATACTTTCACAGTACTGTAGTTGCAGGGACGTTTGACACCCCAAAATCATAAATACACAGTTCATACATGTGCTGCTTGTCCTTTATATTTTATACAGTCATTAAATAGAACATTGTGCTTCACAAAAGTAATTTCAACATTCTGGTATTTTTATCAGTTTCCATCTTTTCTAGAATAAAAGACTGTCTATTTAACTTCATACTGCACCTTTCATGTCTGCCCATGTTGGGAGCATGAGACATCCTGCGCTGGGAGTTTGGGGATCCCATCAAGTGGTTTTTGCCCTTCAGCAGGTGCTTGTACTTTGGATTGTGCCTCAGCCAGCGGAGCAGGGCTTCACAGGCGTCATGGCGCATACCAGTGTTGGTCAGGCTCACTGCTAGAGCCATGAGAGCTGGAAGGTTGTTTGGGTGGAGCTCCAAACACCTGGATGAACCCGGACATAAGAGAGGAGAGATCATGTGAGGTGTGCACTTCAAAGGGGACTCTAGTTTTGACAGGCATTAATTGGGACAGGCCGAAGTAAAGGAACATCAGGCGGAGACTAATGATTTCTGGTTCAGGGTGGATGAGCTACACCTCTCCTACCCTCTGTCTGCTGCACAGAACCAGGTTTGCATGCTGCTGTCAGCAGCAGGGTTGGGATCATTTGCATTAGATTTGCATGTAGGAAAAAGAGTTCTAATGATAATTCCAAAGGTAGAGATGAAAAGTGTGTTAGTAGTGAGTGCGAAAGTTATATCACTGGTTAAATTATGTGGACAATTGCCACTAAGACCTTTGTAATTGAAAATGGGAGAAAGAACAGCACTGTGCTGGATGAACAACTTTGATTAGTTAAGAGAGGAGAGAGGCCAAAACAAGATTAAGCTTTTATCAAGATATTTTTTGAAGCCAGATTTGCTACAGCTGATGTGCCAACTTCCTTAAGCCTTCGAGATCTAAGACAAAATGATTTAAGTCCCCCAGCCCAGTGTGCTGTAGGTGGAGATTACATAAAAGTTGGTTTGGGCTAGTCTAAGTTTTCAGTAAAATAGTGATAAAAAAGTATGTAACATATTGCTTACCATCTGAAATGGTGTAGCAGCAACAGGACTAAAGCCAGATAAACATCTAATCTCACTTCATACCTAAATGCTCCTCTCACACACAGCTTTTACATAATAAACAAAGTAAAATATACGCCATGTAAACACATCTCAATGTTTTTTGGAATATGTACAAGTCTGGTAAGCAGGAATGATTTGCATTTTTTCAGATTTCTTTTCATTAAAACATAAAAATATTTTAGTTTTATTTATAATTTTCACAGAGAAAAAGAGAAATGCTGTATATTCTGTTTTCACTTGTCAGTGTTTACACCACAATATAGGTGCGATTTCTGGCTTTAGAAGTGTTATGAATGAAAGTCGGCCACCTCCCATTGAGGACTGCAATCACCAGCCACATTGAGTGTTTCTATTTTAAGAAGAAAAATCACAGAATCCTTCCTTCAAATTGCAGGTTTAAGAACTTTGCTTACTCAGTGAGGTGACATTCTGTTTTTCTCTGGAATACACACACACTTAGCAGCTTTAAATCAGAATTGTGTTTAGTTTTTGTTTTTCTTCTTTTCGGATACACTGCTTTAAAAAAGTTCACTGGAACCTTTCAGGCAAATTTCATATGCTAGGTTTCATCTTTTAACATGACATTTGAAAAGATTCCCACTTGTGCAAACATATGGTGTCCCTGAGCAGATCCGCCACATCGTACAGCGATTATTTGATGATGGGAATTCAACGCAGTTGTTTCTCCCTACCTCTGGAGGGAGACAATTGCTGCCTGCTCATTCTCATTTTCAGCCTGGGTGGTCCCCAACACTTGCCAAGCCTGCAGGGAAACAAAATACAGGCAACAGTAAACAGCAGGGTGAGAACTTGGAGTCCATAGCCAGTATTCTCAAGGGACTAAAATGCAGTTACAGTGGCTCAGCACTGCTTGTCAGGCACATTGGGTGGGATCCAGCACACAGAAAATGATGCCAGTTTTGCAGAGATCCTAGACCTTAACATAATAGCATAATAACTCCACATAATGTTAAAATTTCATGAGGTCAAATGGGGCATATGCAGTTATGATGGCAGTGTTTAGATTGGAGGATCACACTTACAGACGCTTAAGATGCTGCATTAAACCATCCACTTAATAAACCACTTAATTAGCTACCAAAGATGGCTTGCTTACATCTTGCTTTATCTCACTTTCAATAAGTGAAGTATAATTAATTTAAACAATCATAGTAACAGCAAATTAGTCCCCCAACAGAAAATTTAATCAATGACTTTTTTGATAATAGATTTATCTTATGGGTAATGTTTACACTGAAAATATTTGGGTTTGGATGTTGGTAAAGACACTGAAGATTTCACCCTGGCCACAACAAATGTCTGGGGTCTAAGTGTATTTTATGGTAAATATACAGCTGTAGCTAAAGATAACTTTGATTATCAAATGTGTTAGTTAAGAGTTTGCACATCCACAAAGTTAAATCCTTAAATCCAAAGTTAAATCACAAAAATAAAAAGAAATGAATCCTGTGAAGGGTCTCTCTTTGTTGTCTTTGGTTGAGCAAAATGTTTTTTACCTCTACAAAGTATATAAAATATCACAACGAAACACATTGTTGCTAATATTTGGCCTCTCGCTTGTAAAATGACTCAAATGATCACTGAAGTTTTAAAGTACTTCAACCTTGAATATGAAAGTGTGAGGTCATGGTAGTTGATCTGTGTGTCAGTGTTGGCCCACATCAGGGAAACAGAAAATACCCTTCAGCGCTAGAGGGTAGAATATGATGTAACTGGCCCCAAATCCAAAATGTGAGATTATGAGATTACTTCTTTTTATTTTGTGTCTGTAAGGACACACTTAATAACCTGCTCTGAAGCAAATCTCTGTAGATGCTTTTTTTGTTCCACTCTGTGAAATGAGGGGCGAAATTATTTCTGAATAATACAGAGGTCTTCACAGTGGGGCAATAAGCCACTAAGCACCCTAGGAGGAATTTTGGAATCGCATTAGTTCCATACACCGCGGGATAATCCTCTCCTCGGCATAACTGGCACATTTCTGTATATTCCAGGGGATTCTGAAAGTACTTTGTATGAAGGCTTTGCTCTGTCAGCCTGCAAAGAGGTCACTTCTTTTGAAACACGGTGAATATAAACAGGAGAAAAAAAAATCTGCGAAATGGGCTATTATTCAGCTCACTGGACAGATGAAAATTCTCTTATATGAGTAAGCTGAGTATATTTTGCTACTGTAAACAACTCCTTCAACAGGAAAAAAACAATTCCTTGCCCTTGACAGGCAATCAGCATCTAGCTTGTGGGTACTTCCTATTCAATCTGCTTCTCTCCAGTTTCATCTGTAACTTCTCTCAGCACGAGGTAGAGTAAGGTTGGATTTAGCCTTAAGTTTGAACTGAAAACCCATCTGCTCCAGTTTAGTTAACTGGTGCAGCATTGCAGCTTTATTAGCCATCTGTGCTGTTAATGTGTTCAAAGCTCCTTCTCTTTAGATAATTCACCCCAGCTGTAAATACAAATGCCTCCATGGTCAACTAGACCTGTTGATTTAGGAATAAACACAATGTGTTTGTGCTAAATGAATTCACCTCTGAGTCATGAGGGTCCTGCAAGACAGCTGCTTCGAGCAACAGCACAGCATTTGGCAAGTCTCCCTCTCGAGACTTCTTCAGGCCCTCGTCAAATGCGTTGGGCAAGTCCTTATAAGGATTATCTGTGTGGAAGTAGTAACCCTGTCAGCAAAAATAAAAAATAAGAAACAGGGACAGTGGCAATGTCAATTTCGCTCTTTCATATTCAAACCAGGGCTACTGTCTTGTGCAGTTGTATATTTAAGCAAAGCTCCAGCAGTAGGAATCGATCTTTTCTGCTTCACATCAAACCTGGACTCAGCTCCCCTGGGCTTGTCTGTTTTTTTTAAATGTTAAACTTTGCATTTTCAAACTGTGATTACCCTGGTGTGTTGTTGCTCACTTCTGAACATGATGACTTGAAACAGGTTTCTTTAGGAACCAGCTCTGCACTGGGATAAAACAGCCCAGATCTCATATAGCATCCCTGTATAGGAAGGTCGGTTAAAGTTTGCTGCTGAACCACCTGCTCTGCCTTCTGAAACTCATAACTTATGTTTCATCATTCACGAGCAGGCTATATCACTTATACACCTACTAAACATGGCATTTAAAGTAAAACATTATCAGTAGGCTGAATTATTTTTTTATGTCTGTTGCTTCAAATCAAATTATACAAGAAGGAAGGGAGGAGTTTTTTAAAATTGCTATCATATTTTTGGAAATAGTTTATATTTAACTCTTAAGCTTCACAGGTTTTCACTTTGTGTGGATCGTTGAGTCGCCATATTCAACAGCATTAATTAACAGGATTTAAAGTGATAGTCAGGCATTGTAGAAAATATATTTATTGTCTTTCTTGCTGATAAGATAAAGAGAAGTCTCATATTTGTGTGCTACATATGAAACTATGATGAGTGAGTAGATGATTAGCTTAGCTTAGCTTGGAGAATGTTGGTAGGTTATTTCCACCATTGTACATGGTGAATACATTGGTTATTAAACCAATTTAGGCTAATTTAGGTGAAAACAATTGTTTCCTTGTCAACTTAAGAACAGTGCATACTTAAACCTTGTTTCCTAAAAATTACATTTCTAAGAAAAAATATTTTGTAAATTAAAATTAAATGTGTGGTGAACATAATCACATTAAACATATCAGATGTTTACATTAAGAAAATGTACCATTTTATCTGGTCAACAGTTCTGAGTCTTCTTTGTCATATTGTGCGTTGAGCATCTGATATTGTGTTTTGGCTCTGACGCTGGTGCACAGAGACTTCTTCAGGTTCTTAGAATCATTTGGTGATATTATGTTCTGTAGATGATGATACATTCAAAATCTTGCAGTGCAATTTTACATTAAGGAATATTATTCTGAAATTGTAGATTTTTCACTGATTGATGAACCTCTACCAATCTTTACTTCTGAGACACTCTCTAATATCATATTACTGACTTGTTGCGGATAAACCTAATTAATTGTAAAATGTTCTTCCAACTCTTTCTTGTTAGTAGCACTTACTTTCCCCAACTTCAAAATTACCTTTTTATTCTTAAAATGGTACATTTTCCCATTTTAAACACTTGATATATTCTATATGTTCTAGTGTGAATAAAATATGGGTTCATGAGATATTGCATGCAGATTTTACACAAATTTTACATTTTGTAGACTCCCAACTTTTTGGGGATTGGGGTTGTATGATTAGCATAGGAGAAATGCTAATCTGAGTCTGATACACTTCTTAGTTAAGCAGCAAAAACATTTTGGTTAAGATTGTGTATGTAGTTTATCTCCGATCCTTATCAAATGCTGTGAGTCCCTAAACCTATACTTAATAACCTAACTATAATAAAGCAGTACTCAATACATTGGTTGTTGTTTGAAGTTTAAACATTTTTGGCAGTAAAGAAAACGGAATGCTGTAGATTGGATATTTATATATTCACTATCAACGTATTTGCAATTTGCCATTTATGTTAACTGTATATCCTCATTAATAGAAAATGTAATTGGTTTAATTTACATGTCTTGTGATTACAGTTTAGTTGTACAAAAAAATATTTTTAACAAGAAAGTGAAACTTTTTTTTAAATTTACAATTATCTCAGCTTTCTTGACAGCAAACTGAACTACACTATAGACTATAAACATATTTTGATTTACAGAAATCATGCATGCTGTGAATCATGCAATGTGTGTCTTTTGATCATCTCTGGGCAGAATCAGACTAGCATTTCTCCTGCACTAAGGAAATCTTCTCATGGCTCTTCCTGTTGAACTTTTCCTTAAATTACAAGAAATAAAACATTTGTGAACTCTCATGGAAAAGGTCTTTGCAAAGGTCTTTGCAACTAATGCACCAATTTGGGAGTCATACATGAGTCGGATATGTGTTTACAAAAAAGTAACTCAAGACACATTTCTGCACATGCTGATCTAGCGTTTTAATGATAATGACCTTCTCATGTGGGGATACAGATGAGGGAATCTGTCCCTGCTCATTCTCCGTCAGCCAGTTCCGCCGAGCAAGCTCTTCCCACTCTGCCTGCATCTTATCCCAGAACTCAGTGTCCGACTACAGACATCAAAGAGAGCGAGTGAGACAGAGTGGCAGGATGGAGGATGGATAGATGTAGAAGGGTGAGAGGAGGGAATGAGACATTAGTGCACAGTAGAACAACAGCTCTTGTAATTTCCCATCAGTCTAAAGTTGGAAATGTCACGTCTGTCTGGCTGTAGTGAATGGGATGCACACTTCTGATGACTCATCACATTTGCAAGTTTCAGCAGAGCTTAAAAGGACAGTTCACACTTCAGATATAAACAAATAAGTTCCATGAACATTATTGGAGAGTAGCACTTGATATGACTTTCACACTGATTGACATGTCTTTAAAAATGCAAACTAATATTAAACACTGACTAAAAGTGTGGATGCTGCATTAGCCTGATATTTGAACTGTAATATTCATAAGTTAGTTTGCCAACAAACTTCCTGGAATTGCTTCTCATTTCATGTCCAACAGGAAGCCAAAACCTGTGTTACATATACACTTGTATTAGTAAGTAATTTCATATCTTAAAACATCCAGTGTTTTGAGTGTATATAATATTATATTTTGATTAATGTTAATGTTAATGTAAGAGATTAAAACATGCTAAAAGTGCTTCTTCTTTTCAAACTGTGTATTTCAGCAATCAGCGCTGCAGCAAGTGGGAAGCAGCCTCTGTTGTGCAGCAAACTGTTCCAATCACAATAATGTTTGGATGAGGAGTTTGCTTCATTTTATAATTTAACAACATTAAATAAATCATTCATTTGTACTTGGCCTCAAATCCAGTGTTTTATTAATTCTAAGTGAGGGGTCTGTGTTGTTTATAACTAATCTGGTTATGCTACAATGACAGATCAAGATCAAATACAGAAAGATGTTGTTAAAAGGCAAAGCACAAGCAGAGTGGTGAAATAAAGCACAGTAAATGTAATCATTATGTATCAATCATTGAGTTTTTTGTTGTGGAATGACTGTTAAGTTATTTCTATATAGATACAATTTTCCCACCAACCTCCATCAACTTTCCCCACGTGGAAAGTATGATGGAGTGCCGATTTTTCTGTCATGCATTTGAACTCATTTGCACTTGTGAAACTCATCATATATAAATATTTGTTCTGCCCCAATGATCACACTGTATTTGGTCATTTTAGTTAACTCATCCATGCAACTTGATATGTACTTTCCATGTTTTGCTGATGATACCCTAATTAACCTCTCACCCCAAATGTATGTTTCGATTGCTGTCTTTGTAT
>OMLM01002921.1:54813-78398 GCA_900302695.1 Helostoma temminkii | reverse complement strand
TGCTGTCTTTGTATAGGAATATTTCTTTTTTATATAATATATATTTTATATATTAAAGTAGTTTTAATTTAACATTATAGATTGAATCACTATATAAATATTTTCAGTTTAGATAAAACTCAGTGGCATGGTGGTGTAGTGGGTACCACTGTTTCTTCACATCTAGAAGGACCTGAGTTTGAATATTCTGAGCTGCATATTTTCCCCACGTCTGCCTGGGTCACTCCAACTTCCTCCCACAGTCCCAAGACAACCATCCAGGGTTCATCCAGGGTTTACCCCACCTCTCAGCCAGTGACACCTGGGATTGGCTTTGGTACCTTCGTGATCCATAACAGGAAAAGGGGTTAAGATAAAACTCAAGTTCTGCTGTTTTATATCCAATCCAGTCTGCCTTATTTAGTCTGCGGAGACACAAGCTGTAAAATAGCTTTAAAAGAGATGCTGAAAACATGTTCAGCTGTGGCTTCACATCTCAGGACCACTGCTAAAATTAGATTCATTTTGATTTTGAGTGAAACAACTCGAGTGTTCAAAAATGTGCATCATTACGAAACAAGAAAAAGCAGGAAAACTTTTTTTATATTCTTCTTGTAGATGTGTTAAATAGATTTAAGTTTTTTTTGTTATAGTATCACATATTTACATTTATTTATAACTGATTTCTTTTTTTAAAAAATAATCTAATGTTTTAGATTGCTTTTAAAATGTGATAGTCAATATCACAAATGCATAGTCTTATATGTGGAGCATTACATTTAAAATTTGTGGTACATCTTTTAGCCAGGTGTATCATTATTGATTATAATGTGAGTTATGTTAACAATTCACATATTCAACAAGTTTTACATCATGCCATGTTCATAGCTCCCAGTGAAAGAATCCCAATTAGCTCAGGACTTTTGCTATAGCACCATCAGATTAATGTTCCACTAATCCCGAATTTTTAGACCAAACTAAACTAAGTTTATGAATATTAGGGCTATCGCATTTTATTTGAATTTTGAACATGGTGGAATAAATATTCAAAAATATTCAAAAACTGTTTTTCAGAATTTACACTGTATGATTGTGTGATGTAGTTTACCTTGTAATCCTGCAGGGGCTGTTTTTAAACTACACTGTCTTAACTATGTGGGTTGCATTTGAACATTGTAAAAGTTAATAAAGACAATATGCCTTCTTAATGTCAATAGTAACATTATGATTTTTGACTTGTTAGCAGGCTGAAAGTAGTGCTGTGTCCTTTCCCAGCCAAGATTTTACCCACTACCAATATTTCCATATGAATTCAGAGTGAAATGTTATCTTGGTATGGACGTTTTGGAAACAAAGCTTACTTGATATTTTTAGGGACAGCTGCGTTTTCAGTCCTCTTTGTATCTATGTATCTATATATTGTGGCGAGAATGTACTCACAGTTCTTCATGAGTGGTGCCTTTGCACCTAGCCTACAGCATTGTCACTACATATGCAATTAACGTCATGCTTGGTTTTCATGTAAAACTCGTTTCTATGCCGCTGCCACAGTGGAGGTTTTTCCCAGCTGGCTGACTCCATGATTCTTGGCTGTCTTCCTGTCAGAGGCAGAACAAACTGGGAGGACTAATGCCAAACCGAGAACAGCCTCCTGTGACTTATTGAGTCCTCTATAGCTAGAAACTCATCAGTATGTGACAGTGTTGTGCACAATAAGTGTGTGTAGTGACACTGCAGAGGAGCGCAGGGTCAGAAAGAACTACTATAAAAACGTGTTTATTCATGTCAAAGGTCTCCTATCTCCACATCTTAGAGTCCTGTGATTGACATGGAGGCCACAGTGTGGCCCCTGACGGTGAGAGATGGCAGGTAATTGCAAGTTGCTGACTCTCTGCTAAATTGCCTGAAGGTGGGTCTTTACTGTAGGCTGTGGCAGGTGTTGCAGTCTGAGAAATATATGGAGGGAAGTAATAGTTGGACTGTATGTCACAGATATTATAAGAAGGGAATTTATAAATAGTGTCAGTTCTCAGCTGGTGTTCCTGTTACAAGTTCACATTGTACCTATTTATTAAGACACATGTAAGATCTCAGTAGTGGTAAGATCTCAGTAAAGTGAATTAAAGTTCTTTTTACAGTACATCATAAATGCAGACTAACATAGCAGTATTGTAATACTCCCTGACTTCATTAGTATACACATGTTGTTTTTATTCAAGCTGTGTTACAGGTGTTGATTTGACTGGATGATTTACATATGCATTATACAGGGAGTTGTTTTATTTTTATTTTATTGTTGTTTTATTTATTTATTTCACTGAAATTGATATGGCAGACATAGTCAAAGCAGTAATTACACTTTGCACTGTAGCTGGTGTATAGTGGTCTTTTAACTACTATATATAACAATTTAGATAATTTAATCAGATACAGTAGATCAATGTGGTGGACTATAATAATTCCCCTGAAGATGAAGCGGAGTGGAAGTATAAAGTGGCATCAACTGAAACTATCAAATGTACAATGACTGCACCCAAACATGTAGCCCACTCACTGTAAGTACATTCAGTAAATGTAAATTATTACTTTGTACTACTTTAAATAAGCAATGCATGCATGTTCCAATCTCACTGTTTCTGGCTGCTTGCAGTCTTATACTCATGGTTCATGTGCTACCGGTGTTGTGCTCATTAACTTAATATAGACTATAGTTTTTTCATAACTACTCCTTATGCTGTGGGGCTGCATTTGCACTGTGCATTGTGCAGACAATCAGTCCTTTGCAATTCCATCTGTTGTGTACCTTGTCTTCGCCGTAGGTGAACTACACATGACAGCAAATTGCAGTTGCAGAGTTAAAACGGAGTAAGTATAAGGATTTATTTAGCCATATTTATTTATAAGGCTGTGCAGAGCGTTTTTAACACAGACATTGGCAGTTTAATTATGTAGAACAAGGCAAAGATATAGTGAGGTAATTTTTTATCCTCTGTATCAGTGATGTGAACTTGTAGCTGTGACACTAATTTCAGCAGATCTGGAGAAATGTGAAATGGATTGAATGTGGACTCCTTCCTGCCGCCAAACATGTCACTCTTGCTTGAAAAAGAACTGGGAGCTGGCCTGAGATGGGGATTCATTAGTTACTTCATGAATACATTATTGACAAAATGGGAAATGATTTCAGCACGTAGCAAGGAAGTTGGTGTCACCCACATTTTAAAAAAGGCTTATTTATATTTTGCCTCAAGAATCCAATTAGTATTTCTGACAAGTGAACTGAGATAATTTATATACTGTACTGTGAAAATAAATGTAGTCTGCCAGGAAGGTAATTTGTAGAACTTGGTAATATGTCATTTAAAAAAAGAAAAAAAGAAAGATTCAGTATGATATGTTTTCAGACTTTATTTTACAACAATACTAATCCATCCATCCATACATTATGCTAACTGCTTTTCCTTTTGGCATGCTGGAGTCAATCCCAGCTGTCACAGTGCATGTGGCAGGGTGCACCCTGGACACATGACCAGTGTGTCACAGGACCACACACTCATATTCACCAGACCTACATGTAGTTTAGAGTAATCTACATGTCTTTGGATGCTGTCTGATTGTCAAAAACTGTTCTATTTTTGTATTTCTAATGGTAATATCATAACTCTAAATAGACATGGACGTGTTATTGGTTTTATTTGTCATGACAAAAAACATCACTCAAATAAAACCACAAGACCATTGGGTGTCTTTTTATCCTTATAAAGCAGTATATTCAAGCAAATAATATTTAAACTGCAACACAAAACTATCTTTACTGAAGTACAGATCACATCAGATCACATTTCTACATTTATATAGATCTGTCAGTCAGTACAGTCAATGATTTTGCATATTAATATATCTATAAGGGGAAATGTAGTCTATTTCAGTCAAGTAACATCACCAGGTTTTCATGGTCTGCTCACTGAGTGTTGCAATGCACATTGCTAATTCCTCTGTAATTTAAAGGAGCTCACTTTTGTTGAATTGGTAAATTTCTAGGAATGTTTGAATTTGCATAAATTAGTTTCATTAACAAAATTTTGCAAGTGTCTGATTAGGTGCTGGAATTAGTCTTATAGAAAAAAATTGTGCCTGTTGATAAAACTGAATGCTAAATTAAATGGTGATAAACTCAGGCCAAGTACAACACCTAAGATCAGTATAAAATATTCAGAATCTCTATTTTGTGAGTGGTTCTTAAATATGTGTTTACGTCACTTTGAATTGTGAAAACTTGAGATACAACTAATTACGTAAATAGGGGTTACTTATCTACTTTGCCTCGGGACAAAGTCTCATTATTTACCCGTGACACACACAAAAAAGGAAACTGTTTTCATTTCCAGAGCGGGGCTGGCTTGGTCTTTTAATGTTAATGAGTCACCCACTACTCTGTTGTGTATGCCAAGTCCTTGGTCAGCGATACAAAAATAGGAAACTGGAGTCCCGATAATGTCACTCACAGAATAAAAAAAAATATATTTCAGAGGACAAAGTGCTATGAATGCATTTTGGCAGCGAGTACCCCCAGGTACCCACTATATGAATGTCTGTGATAACAAGACATAGTGCTAGTGTGCCCAGGACATCACTTGGACGTTTGTGCAGTTTACAAAAAATGCAATGTGCTGTGAATGTGTGAAACATATACAATGCTGTGACATGTTTTCTAGTTTAATTTCTAGTAATTGATTATGCTAAATTCAAGGTACCGTCACACATTCTTATCAGCATTCACTTATATAATTATATATTAGGTTTGTAATAAACTGTTATTACTAAAATGTTTTGCAGAGTAAGTTTGTGCAGTATATTCTGGTCTAAAGTCCAGGACTATGACTAGACTCAGTGACTGGGTTTGGCGCCATACACTATTGCATTTATCAGCATAAGGAGCCACTAAAGATCTTGAGGTTTCTCTCTGGAACTGGCAGCTGGTCAGAAATTTCATATAAAAAATAATGCTGCACCTTAACTGCTAGATATAAATAAGAATCGCTAAAATGTTAGCCACATCAAGGTCACTGTGTTCACAATTAGTTTCTAAAGCTAGAAATCAGTTGCTTGAGGTGAAACTAAAATCATAAACTCCACTAACATTAAGAGATTTATATTGATTTAGATTATTTATATCGTAAGATATAATCAATGTGTGACTGCAGACAAACAGACAGACAAATTAGTAATTAGGCAGGTTTCCTGCAGGGTTGGTGGTAGATAAACCCTTATTCACGTTCTGAAATGTTGCAGTTTCACTGGAAATGTCTGGGGTTAAATGGTCTGCTTGAGGGAACACTGATAGAAGTTGCTGAGGACATCACTCATTTACTTTCTACCTTCCATGTTTTCCCAACAGGCCTTCAGATTAAAATCACTGACCTTTTGATCACACGCCTCTAACTTCTGTTTGCCTCCTCCATCTCTCACTAAAGCAAGACCACCTCAGACCAATACTCTGCAAGACAAAGGGAAACCTGCCTTCCTGCTATTTTAATCAAACAATAGGCCACAAAGTCACCTTCATCTCGTCTTTATCACCACTGTGGGAGTGTTCCTCATCCCTCACAGCCAAAACATTGTTCCCTGAGGTCACAATTTACCCTGCAGCTGTTCCACTGGTTTCCTATGTAATAAAAATATGACTGTCATCAGCTCAGAGTAATTCACAGTGCCCTCATGTGATATGAACAGTAACTTACCTAGTCAGAAAATGTCTCTCTGTCAGCCTCTTTTAAATAAATTCAAAGTTAAGCTCCTTCTCTTGGACTGTGATATTTTTTATGTGTAAAATCAGAAAACCTGCTTTTAAGACCTGTAAGCTTTGTAAAATGGATCATATTTGGGAGCCTAATTTCTTGTCTGCTCCCTTTTCGGGTCCTAATTTTTGGCTGCTTCATCTAATTGAATGAATTGGCAGAAAGGCAGAGTGCTGATTTAATGTTCTCTCTGGCATCTGAGCTTCCTCTACCTCTATGGCTTTATAAGTATGAAAGAGAATGCATATGCACAGCTTGTTAAATCGAAATGATCTGATTGTGGGCTTTGACATTGGCCGTCAAAGCCAAAATGGGCGACCACTCAGGTCAGAGCTCCTCTAAAGTGAAGGCCAGCACTCAGGCTGCTTGATTGAAGCCATTAAATACTGTTACCAATCGATGCTTCAAGCTCAGACATTTGTCCAGGAATACTGTATCTCAGAATCTCTTACCTGCCCTCAGGTCCACACATACTCTCAAAGAGTTCAATTGTTTCTGGAAGAAGCAGCTTGTGGCTTATACAAAATGTGACATCATTGCCAAGTTAGGGAAGGGATTCCCAGGCGAGTCTGCCTCCTCCTTTGCAGCTGTTCTCTCACTTTCTCACCGTATTCCTGTGTCTGCTGTATTATTTATTGTCCATTACACATTGCCTAGGGTTCAGCGGTCTACTGTAGACCTCAGAAAAGCAAAACTCACTCGGTAGTGCAGGGCTTGCTCCCATTTTCTGGGAAAGGATATGTCCATTGAGTGGTAGAGTGTTTTTGTTGCAAGTAAAAACCAAACAAACAAAAAACACACAAGCAAAACTTTTCTGGCTGTGTCTGTTATGTATATCTAAACTCCTGCACAGTGCAGGATCTCTGCAGTTTTAGTTGCTCTGGTAACAGTAGTTGGACTTTGTGTGATGTACATTAACTAAAATATTTTTAGCTGAAGGAAAACCTGCAAAAATGACCAAAGCTCTTGCAAAAGAAAAAAAAAAAGAAAATTCTCATTATATTCCATCAATCTAATCGGATGATCAAATGTTAAAGTACAGACACTGAAAGGACAAGATGAAAACCCTTTTCAGCCTTAAACAAAAGCGTATTCTTCCTCTGAGATGGAAGTTTTTAAGTATTCTTCCACATTGTCATTATAGCAAAACCTATCACAAGCCTGACAGCACAAGAACATCAGGCATACTTCCCAACTCTATACATGCAGTGTGTCAGTACAGTCCTATCATGACTCTAGCCATATCTAATAACTGTAACTTATCCATCCCCTGTGATATCTGATATGTCTAACTGTAAAATGGTTGACCTATTTACTTCCCTATTGTCAGCCAATTGAGACTTGTGAATATTTTCTGGGTCAAATATCCTGTGAACTTTGTGTGTGTGAATTCAACACAGAAATTTAAACTGTCAGCAAGCACCACAGGGAAACAGGATATACACTGCACAATAGTAATAATTTGACAAAGATATAAGAGAGCAGAAAACGTCACATGGAAATCAGCTCCACAGGGCTTCAGCTAGATATTATTATTATGAGGCTATAGGTACAGTAATGGTAGACCTGTGATATTGAAGTTTTAAAGTTCAGAGAAATGTCACTTTGTTGCATCTTCCTGAGTATTTCCACAAGAACTCATGGGACTTATTCATTCACTTTTCTTAAAGTGGGTTCAGTATCACTGTAATTTCTGTTAAACAACTAAATCTTGCAGTGTTATAATCATCAGAGTGAAACAGACTGTGGTTGATTTGAATTTGAAAATGATCAGATGCAAATCTGAAAATGATCAGATGTATCTCTGATCTTTGACTTTTGTGATCCGTTGCACTCCTAGTCAGAACAACTAGAAAGTACATATTTTATAACTTAAAAACAGTTACTGTAGTGTATTGAGTGCATCTAATATTATATTTTATTCTCCTTAACTGTGGTGTGCAAAACAGATTTTTGAACCAGTCTGATCATTTCTCTACTTGGTTTGATGCACTGTTGAACTTGAATCTTAAGTATGATTATATCATAACCAATAGAAATAACACAACCAGTCAAAAGTCAAAATGACACATAGAAATTACTATATTTTTGAAAGAGAAGCTGATTTTATAACATGTAATTGAGCAGAAATATAGCGTAGACATTATTAATATTGTAAAATACTATTGTAGCTGGAAACAACTGTTTCTTAAAGGAATATTCACATATATGTACAGAGGCCAGGGGCCAGCTGGATTTTAGCTGTTCATTTTAAACTAGGTGGGTTTCTACACAATACACATTTATAATGATGTGCATACCTGCAAAATTTTGATCCAAACATTACAATACAATGCTTAGTATTACAATACATCTTTTCAAAATAGTCTGGAGTAGAACATTTTATCCACTGACAAAAGGAAAATGTGATGTGCAACAAGTACAGACATACAGCACTAAATAAATTATGACCTACATGGAGCATGTGACTGTAACTGAAGCTTCTGCTCCACAGTTGACACTGTAGTTTTTGGCTGAACTATAGACAATTGTCTGTGGCAGACAAAAACATCAGATCTGTGTGGAGCAACACACAGGACTGTAACATTCCCCAAATCAATTCATGAAACAAACACGAATGCCATATTATATTGTATTATATGTTTGACTGGCACAATTTAATGACCTTATCTAGTTGTGTCCTTCTTCTGTAGTGGTTTAATTGCACTCAACCTGAAACTCATTCTCACCAACTCATTTTTTATGATCAGCCAACTTTTTTTGCTTAATGGTTGTGGATGGAATCATTAATTCACATTTTGTTTGCAAATTTTCTTAATATTAATTTAATCACTTTCTTGAAATCAATTTAAAATTTGTACACAATTTGGATAGAAACCTGCCTTCATACTTCATTGCACTGCACTGAAGAGAAAAGTCTCTGCTCATTAATACTGAAAAAACAACTTCTTTCCTGATAACTTTAAAAAGTTCGCAGTGGAGCTGAATTTCCGTTGACAGGTGACAGATGCGAGCGGTACTGAGCAGAACTCTGCTTACCTCAACAGCAGCCTTGGCTCGCTCAAACTCCTCCTCCAGAGACTGATGTCTGGACAGGAGGGCGCTGCCCCACCGCTGCTCCTTTGTGAGACGAGCCTGTCACACACAAACACATTTCATAATATATACAGTACGTTTATGAACAACCAAAACCCATTAACCATACTGACACAGGCACATCACAAACACTCACACGCACACACATCCACACAATGCTTCACCCATATATACATGATGAGCTGGAGGGAGAGACCGGCAGGGGGAGTGTGCAGGGTCAGCCATCTCTGCTTTCTCAGGGACGAGTGAATATCCCTGCCTCGACAAAGCCTCAGACATGCTCAGGAAGGCCAGCAGAATCACTACTGTCAGCATCTCACCCCCTCCCTTCAGACCCATCACTCCTTTGAACACCGTGCTACTCATCCAGCCTTTCTCAGGTTCACTCCCCACCCAGATCTACTCCCGTGCAGTTGCACATGCAGTATCAAACACTGAAGCTTTGCACATAGCCTCTCTGTTTCAAACATGGAAATTGCTCTGCTGTGAAAATTTAAATTTCCAAATTATATGTATGTGGTTTTGCATTATGAGGGTACTGAATAGTTTACATGATTCCACATTACACCTGCACATAAATGCTAGCGAAAAATGATTTTCACATACCCTCATGCTCAGATCCAATACAGAATTAGATTTACTGTAAAAAGCAACGACTATACAGTATGTATCCTGTGGCTAGCAAATCCATTACAGAGACTGAGGAATCAACTGCTCCGTGTGTGTGGAGACAGTGGCTTTCCCCAGTAATGGCTGCTTGGCAGTCAGGTCAGCCAGCACCTGTAACAGTTTTCATCTCTTCAGACTGCCATTATGCAAGATTAATTGACATTACTAAATCTCAGTATTAGGAGGCTCAGAAGAAATGGCCTCATCCATTTAGTGCTGATAACACTTTTTATATACAAGAACAAAATGCATGCAGTGTTAAAAGAAAGGCTTGCCACATTACAATACATATATTTTTTTACAATGATGTGTAATGTGAAGAAACTGCATTATGCTGTAATTGTGTTGTTAAAGGAAAAATCCACCCAAAATAGTATTAACAAAACCATATGTTGTTTTCAGCTCTTTCTTGATTTGTTTACTTTATTTTTGTTTGACATGAGTTGGCATCCTGACAGGAGATCTCCAGTAAATATCAGGACATTTTAGCTGCAGTGAGAATGTGTCTAAAACAATGAGGTCTCCCAACATGTCATTTTGACTTATACGCTAGAAAATGTAACATTAAGGTAAGGTAAGTTATGAAATCGATGGCAGGAACACGTCTCAAAAAAGTTATACGCCATACCATGATGCAGCATTGAAGTATTCCTGAGTCCATGCGGTAATGTCCATCACAGAATCATGCTTGTTTTTAACGCAAAGCTGTGAGAGGGCCCAAAGATCAAAAGCATCCAATATTGAAATATCTCCAAATTCTCTGAATTTTTACCTCATTTTTACTTCTGAGAGACTCTGACTCTCGACGATTCTCTTTTTATACCCGGTCATGTTACTGACCTGTTGACAATCAACCTTGTAACTAAATGTTCTTCTAGCTCTTCCTGGTTAGTAACACTTGTTTTCTCAGTCTTTTGTTGGTTTTTTGTGTTGCTGTTTTTTTGGGTTTGCATTTGACACTCATAAATACATGGTTATAAAGACATAAAGAATTGTACTTGTTTTGCTGTGCAAAACGATTTAGTCACATTTTACAATAAAATGTACAACCACACTGTTCTTTAGGCTTTAAGGGTGAAGACTAAGCAATGCGTCTGGCAAATGTAATCCCAAAATGGCTACATCAGGGGGTTTTAGTGATACACTAAAAGCAATCTACAGTTCAATTTCTACTGACTGATGAAGATGGAGAGATGGGACTGAAGGTCATGCACAGCTAGTTAAGTGGACCTTGAGATGACTTTACTTTCTCGTGTCACACATTGGTGACTAGGTCAAGAATACTTCCACGGTCAAGTAAAACCAGCACCATTGCTGGAACACATTGAGTATTTCAAAGTCTCCATATCACATACTGCAAAGTAATATGAGGGTGGATTTTTCCTTGAAATTACATTTTTTTAGTCATATACTTCTGTTTTGTAAGAAAACCTCATGCAATGCACACCTGTTTTTCTTAGCATGCATTTTCCTGTTTGTTTGTATGTATTTGTGGTACTTGCCGAGTAGAAAACTAAAACCACTGTTACAGGATCTCTGTCAGCAAACTACTATGTAAATCCTGGTCAAAATAAATATGGTGTGTTTGCCAATAACATCCCTCCATCTTGAACAGCTATCTTTAATCCCAAATCTATTATTTACCAAAGTGCTGAAAAGGTGATGTATGGTTAGCTAGCCTGGTGAGCTCAACACTAATGGGCTCAGAGTAGGACTACTGAATAATTCACAGGCTATTAATCTAATAATGGCGTATGGAAACAAGACCCTTTATACAGACCTACACAGAGACATCAAGTCAGTAGAAAAGCACTTGACATTTGGACCTTGTAGCACCACAAAGGAATAATCTTATAGCCAACATATCTGGTTTTCCAGACCTTGTGCCATTTGGCTCAATACAAGACCTCTTTTGGTCTTTCAAGTCAAATTTTATAAGATGCTGTGATGCTGTTTTCCCGGTGCAAATGTATAAGTCTTTCAATGTTATGTGAAAGGATGCATAGGGAGGCTTACATGTCTTCCACTAATATACTGCCTGTTGAGCTGAAATGGAAGAATTGTGGGTGTTAGGACAACACAATGGGTAAACAGTCACACAACAGGGTGTATTAGAAACAAACTTTATTATTGTTGCATCAACATGCAGTTGCTAAATGAATAAATTAATCATTTTATTAAACTATTATGAAGCAATAACAATCACTAAGAACAATATGTTTCAGATGTGCAAAGCTTTATTACTTTGCAAATATGTTCATTTTAAGTCCTGACAACATTTATGATTATTACTGCCTGTTCCTGTCACATTCAGTACTTACTTGAGATGCGAGGGCAGATTCTGGCTCGACTTTGGTAATTGCTTCGAAGCAGTTCTTATTCAGTGACTCCGATTGGGTTTTACAGTCTATGGACCTAAAGGAGAAGATGGAAAAGTGGGATAAATGACACACGTGTGACACACTTGAGTTGATTTCAATTTTACTGCACAACCACTAAGATTGGTCTTCTTGGAAACATCTTTGCAGCGTGTGCACATTTTTACTTCTGCAAACATGTTTTCAGTAGCACTGTACTAACTCATGGGGCAGATTCTGACCCTAAATCGAGTATTGTGCTGATACAATAATTAAAAGACAGAGTTGTTCTTAGTTGGATAGTCGGCTCTTACAAATCACAATGACACTGACATCCAGTGATGACAAGACCTACCACAGAAACTCATTGGATGAATTCTTAGATGAACGTCTTCTCTCCAACTTCCATTTCCTGTTACCGTTTCTGTCAGGGTTTGGGTTCAGCTCCTCCCATTTATCCAATGGTGAACCAATGGTAACTGATGAAAGACATAAAATAAAAACCTAAAATCATCTTTTTATAATGTTTGTGTCTTGACCTGCATGTTTTTATTGTTAAGCTGTTTTGTTGCAACTTCTTGTCATAAACATTACGAATGTCAAAACATTCATAATTGTAATTTAAACAGGGATACTTGTGATTTCCATTAGCTGATAAACCACCCTTTTCAGTCACTAATGTAATATTTATACCGACCACTATGATAAAATCAGTCAGAGAAACAATGAAGTGGGTATCTAAACAAAACACATCTGCCCCGTTTTTTGGGGGGACCAGATGTTGTGCTTGCAAATGACACTGGGCTTATAATCAGTCTCTCCTCTATTAGTTATTCACTACACTGTACTTTGATACACTTTGCATTGTTAGTTCTCACTGAGGCCTTAAACCTTAAACTGGCAGAAACAAACGTTACAGGCCATTTCCACTTATTGTCTTTCAATATGAATCCTTTCATTCCAGTAAATGGTTTTCTTTGGCCTGTCTTGAACATGTGTGAGGTCAGTTCCACAGAGGTGATGTTGGAGGTGGATGGAAGATTTATAGCTTGTGAGAAACTGGGGGAAGGCGGTCAATATTGAGACAGCATTTAAGAGTTCAGGTTTTATAGATGCATATGATATTATGTTTGCATTACATTACGCTGCCTTTCTTTGTAACTGAAAACACAATACAAGCTTTATTATGAAGGACATATTATAGCTTATGCTACATGTTGTATTAGAAAAAAGGACTGTACATTGTGTATTTGCACAATGTACAGTGGTAAGATGTAGTCTGAGCTGTCGCTGCTGTGCAGGACACTGTGGTCATATCCTCTGTATGTTTTTCTGGGAATTTGGTTTTATCAAAAACTGGGTACTGACATACTACAGTTAGACATGTACATATATTTTAGGCTGATTACTGTATTTTTCCACCAGGATTTCAAAAAAATGAATCTTTTGGCAGCATCAGAGGCTTTAAAACAGCAGTTAGATTGTCATGTTGGAAACTAAATCCCAGTAACACTTCATAATCCGCTGAAGGCTTTTCTAGAAAACAGCAACAACAACCGTTACCAGTATAGTCAACATAACCTAACAAATCAAACTACTGACACTGACTAATATTTAATATTATTGCTCTTTGTTAGTTCAGTGGTGGTTTGATAGAGCATTTTCTAAACTTCTAAACAAAACCTAAACTTTGCATTTTACCTGAGTCTAGCGATGCTCTCTCTGGGGTTCTCATGCTTGGTCCAGTCTGTTCAACTTCCACCTGGATCAACTCTGTCTCATCTGTTTTCTTCCTGTGAGTGTTGCTCTTGTGGCCGTCTCCTCGGGACGACAGGGGACTCTTTCTTCCCTTGCTGTTCCTCCTCTCACCAGGTTCACTGAGATCCAGCAGGTCCAGTGTTGAAGACAAAACTGTGAGGGAGAAAATACCAGATTACCTTTCAATGTCTTTATTCCAAAGAACTTTTTGGCAATGTGATCGTCTTTTGACAGCAAACACTCCACAGGGTCATGTCTTCTACGTGAATGATTGTAAGCTTTAACTTTGCTGTTGGGATGCTGAGTGCCCATATTAAACAATACCAAAATTTTGAATTGTGAGCTGAATATATGTAGAATAAATTACACAAAAACAATTGTGTGTCTGTGAATGTTGTTAGCCCATAAAAAGATTTCTGTCATGATCTATGTCCCTGTTTTTGTTTTATTTCAGTCCTGTTAGTTTTTTCAGTTTTCTCCCCCTGTCTTTCTGATCTTTTTCCTTTCTATCACTCCCAGATCCACCTGCCTCACCCAATCAGTCCAGTCATTCACACCTGTGCAGTCTCTCTCTCCCTGCTTTGCAATCAGCCTAACCATGTCCACCTGTGCTATTCCCTTTATAAGTTTGGTTTCCCTCAGTCCCCTGCTGAATTTTCTATTTTAATGCATTCACTCATGAGTCTCCTGCCTTTGTTCACCTGTCTGTCTACCTGATTCTTCTTGACTTCAACCTGCTCTTTGTCCTTTTCTGTTCCTGTAATCCTCCTGCTTACCCCTGCCAATCTGTTTCAGTTCACTTCTGCTTGCTTCTGTTACCTTTGTCTTGTGTTCTGGATCCTACCATCTTTGTTATCCCTGTTTACCTGGTTGTTGTGATCCTTATCTGTAGTGAGTGTTCACATGGTTTTCTGTTTTAGTTATTGCACTAGTTCTCTTAATAGTGTTTTCATGTTTAACCAGTTTCTCTGTTACAGCCTAAGTGTCTGCCCATCCTGCGCTGGTTCTTATTTAGTTACTTTTCTTACTCTGATATATTCGGTCATCTTTTCCTCCTCTTGGAGTGATTGGTTGGTCTTACTTTTGTCTCTAGCTAGTTTAGCTTCTGAAGTGACGTTCTGTTTGTGACTTTTGCTTTTGGTATTATCTTTGCTATCTCTCTCTCTTTTTATTAAATATTCTTATTCATCACACTCCTTGGTCTCTGACTGTATTCTGGGTCCTTACCAAATTGTAAGGACCCAGAATACAGGAGGGGGGGGGTCTTAGAGAGACAGGAGCTAAACTAAACAGAATTGTAAATCATCAAACTATTTTAGTAGAGCCCCAGACTAAAAATGTAAACCCTGAATTATGGCCTGATAACATTTTGACACCACTAAATCCTGCAAGAGCAAAGCTAAAACCATGAAATGTCCTCTAGAACTTAATTTTAACAGTCTGATTTTATTAAAATAAAGAGTTGTGTAATCTTGTTATGCCTGATCAGTGTATACTCACTTTTACTTTACACACTGCAGTAATTTCTTCTTTTCAGTCACTTATTTTGTCATAGGCTACATTTCTGTCAGTTTGATTTCTTCTGTTTTGAGTCACGTTGGCAATGTTCTGCCACTCTTAGTCTTTAATTAGTGCATTTTATAATATGTTTTAAACAATTATATGTATTTATATATTTTTTAATAATTTTTTTGCAATTGGTTCTCAACAACTACGTCTCCAAGGAGAACAATCATATCTCCTAAATCCATTATGCATGTAGCAAGATGTTGCAACTGACTTGCTTTCTATCTTGTATCCAGGTCATTACTTATGCGATAATTCAGAATATCATAATATAACCTTTCTTACCACCATCCGGCTTTTATGAACAAACAGATGAAAACACTGAAACAAACACGGGCCCCTTAAAGGTAAGTTCAAACACAACAGCCTCATAACACCACTATTACAGCACTTTGCTTTGATTTTTTTTTTTTTGGAGTTTTTTTGAGTTTTCTTGCTTGCTCTAAAGGACCCTGACTGTGTTTTTATGCAGCGTGAATTCAAAACTAGAGACACGTGACTGGATAATTGATGTGCTGCTGTTTCATGACAACCAACTGAGAGAATTTGTTGACTGAAATCTCTGTGTAATTAGAGAGTATGCTTGTCTTCAATGCCTTATGCTCTTTAGATGAAAGTACAAATACAAATCAAGGGAGATACACTGGTGAGGAAGGTTGCCTGTAGGGGTTTCAGCATGAAAAAGAAACACAAGTTGTTCATGAAAAGGAAATGATGTCAAAAATGTTTTGGCACCCTGGAGTCTACTTGAAATTATGAGACTGGAAAGATTGTTGCACAGAGTTTTCTCATCAAATGCAAACTCTAATACTCCAATGCAAACTGTGTTGTTCTGTGATGGCGCCTAGACTGACGGTGAGCAAATAAATGTGACCACTGCCCATTTTAATGGAGTCATGAGGTTTTAGTTATGCAGCATACAGTAATGATGACTGACAGAAAATCTGAGGTGGTGGAAGAGAGAATGGCATACATACTAATAAACCTTTGAGAGTCAAACCCCTTCGATTTTAATTATTATTGAGTCACCATGGAACCCTCAAAGGAATTCAGCTGTGCCTGGATATTAATTGACTGTTCACTAAGCCTCATTTCCCAATCTAGCACGACACAGATGAAGTGATAACAGTGGCAGATTTGCTGCTCAAATGTTTTTTAGTAATTATTGAAACAATGGGTCCTTGACTTCTGACAGACGCAGACAAAAGCAGGCTGCTCATTTCTGGTCAATGACTATATTTAATGACCACTGTGGTTCTAACTGGCTAATTAAGCCAATTAACACTAGTTGTGCTGGACAGCGCTGTATACTTCTATAACTAGATAAGCTGTGTTAGATTTATCCTTATTGCTAAGTTTGGCAAATGTAATGTAATGGCCACTTTAGCTGGGTTTATGTGAGTGTAAAGTTTCCCAGTAATAGTAAGCGTAAAGTGACAAGGACAATGTTCGTCAGCTAACCAAAACTAATGTTGTAAAGAAATGATAGACAGTGAGGTGCTTTCTCAAATTAATGATATGCTCCTTGGACAGTAAGTCTTAAAGTGATTTACTTGACAAAATTACCCAATTAAGTCTTAAAGTCTGATTGTGAAATATATATATCTTTTAATTACATTTTTTGCGAAACAAACACAAAACAGAAACCTCCAAAGTCTTTTTTTTTAACAAACATTATTCAGATGGCAACATTGTGTCCCTGTCAAAAAGGGTTCTGCTTAAATGGGAAAAAACCTTGTCACAGATAAAAACTGAAATAATGAAAATCATATACATATTGCTATAACACAGAAATGCACATGCACCTGGCTCTCTCCTCCTAGTCACTGTTAGATGTGTTTTTACTGTATACTACTTATATTATCAGTATTCATACTATACATCCATGCGTTATATATTTTTCTGATGTTTACATGCAGAATATCAATATTAGCTTCAAGTGGTTCAGAATTTTACAGCCAACTTTCATTGTTTGAACCATTAAAGGAAGTCTTGGGGGAATGTTTTTTCAATAGTCATTAAACATCAGAATATTTGCTGGGGTTATTAGCCTGAAGCTCCCTTAGCTTACAGTGCTAAGCTAAAATCAGATAATTGCTCTTCAGGGGAGCGGTGTAGCTAACAAGTTACGTGGTATTTTTTACTTATAACACATTTATGTTTACCATTTTACATTTTGCAAAGAAGAAGGTGTAAGAGAGGAGATGGTGACCTTAATCTGATCCCCAAAATAAACAACATGCTAGAATTCATTTCAAAGGTAAGAATGACAGAGCATTTGTGTGACTATTGAACAAATGTTAAGAGCAAAGCGCTGACATAAGAAAAAGAAAGACTGAGTGTGGGTAATAAGAAAAAGGCATTTTATCAGGCGAAGGCAGTGGTGTTGGGGGGTTGATGAGTTTCAGCCTACATCTCTAAATGACTAATGATGGATGTTTTAACCAGAGTGTGAATAATGCTGCACTGCTGAGTGTTATCTTTTCATAAATGCTAAGTATCTTCAAAGTTGTTCTAATATTCTTTCTAAAATTTAAAATTTAAATAGACCTTTATTTGACTAGTGTGTTTCTAAACCCCAGATTCCCATGAAACCTATTCAAAATTTATGATGGAGTTTTTAAAATTCAACCAACAGGCACAAACAGTCATCAACCTCAAAATTAGATGAAAGAAAAGCTGCACGCAAGAGAGAGCACAACATGGTGTCTCAAGTGGATTAGCATATGTGGTAATTATCATTCATTATTGATTTTTTTTTTTTTTTTTTTTTTTTTTGCTTGTTAATTTTTGCTCAGTGTTATTCATACAAATAGACAGTCAAACCTAAAATCCATTTCATATGTGCTCAGAGGGAGTAACAATAGAAAATTGTGATAACCATGGAGAAAATGTAAAAAGTTGGTACAAACTCCTTTAAATTGTACACATGTACTTTGCCCATATAAATATTGCACATATTGAATTTTAGATAAGATTTGACTATTTTGGGAATTTAGATATTCATGACTTGTATGAATAAATGTTACTGACAGCAGGAGCAGCAGGAAGCTTTTGGGAGACAGAAGGTTGATAGTTTGCCACAAACATTCCCTCATACTTTGCTTGGCTAAATCAGCGCAGTCAGTGGCCAGTTTGGAGATGACACATGTCAGCTGTGCAATCTGGTTCTGCGAATCATCATTCAAAATATGGTACAGCTCAGTGATCAAAGTCCCATCCATGTGGAAAGCAAGATGGCATTTGGCATCTGTTAAAGCCAGAATATTCCTCAACATTCAATTTGGCCCACTTCATTGTAGCTCATTTCTTTGCAAAAATTAAAGGTTATAAAAAATGTAAATTGTGCAATGCAATGTCCTTGTATGTACAGTACAAATGTTTAGACGTTTAACTATTTTCCAGATAAAATCTGATACCAACTGTTGCTTTGAATGGTACGCCACCAGTGACACCACAGTGGACTGTAGTGACCCCAACAAAAGCTGCATGTTTTAATACCACCCCTGGTATGTTACTTGATTAAAATCTGTAACTGTATAAGAAAACTACCCTAACCTCACCAAATGTGGTCCCATCCACCTCTATTCAATTTTCAAACTAATATGTAAATAAGAACAAAGTCACAATATTGTAACAATGTAATTTATCTTGGCTGAGTTGATTTATTAGTCACTCCTGTTCTACTGAACAGATGAAAATTAACCTGAGATGAAAACATGAAATTGTCACCTCATCTGATGGTGAGACTGTTTATAACCTGCCTCAAACTAATACACTCAACAAACATAAATGCCACATTTCCATGTTTTCTAATTTTCCACAGTTTGAGGTTTGACTGGTGCACATTTAATTATATTATCAGCAGTTCTAGATTTGAAGACCTGATCCTGACTAGGCTGCTCGAAGAAGTTTTACCTTCAGCATGTATGTCTTGTTAGATCCTGGATGGCCTGGATGTCCTGCACTTTTCTACTTCTA
Source organism: Helostoma temminkii (assembly GCA_900302695.1). Lineage (NCBI taxonomy): Eukaryota > Metazoa > Chordata > Actinopteri > Anabantiformes > Helostomatidae > Helostoma > Helostoma temminkii. The sequence continues at coordinate 59,194 of OMLM01002921.1, read as the reverse complement.
AATTCAGGAAAGACAGAGATCATTCTATCTATTCTATTAGCCCAAAAACCTCAGAGATATGATATTGAATCATGTGGCTGGTCTAGATAACACAGAACTGGCGTCTAGCACTACTGTAGGGAATCAAGTTATGTTTGACCAGGATACTATCTTTCACTCAAACATGAAATCTCTAGAACTTCTTCCACCTATTGCTAAAATTTGAAACATCCTATCCCAGAGTGATGCTGAAAAAGTAATCAATGCATTTGTTACTTCTAGAATACACTGCAATGTCCCAGTAACTCCTTAAAAAGTCTCCAGCTGATCCAAAATGCTGCAGCCAGCGTTCTGACTGGAATTAATAAGAGAGATAATATTTCTCCTACATTAGCTTCCCTCCACTGGCTCCCTGTAAAATCTAGAATAGAATTTAAAATCCTCTCCTCACATATAAAGCACTTAATGATCAAGCCCCTTTATATCTGAAAGACCTCATAGTACCATATCATTACAGCAGAACACTTTGCTCTCAAAGTGCTCTCATACTTGTGGTTCTTAGAGTTTCTAAATGTAGAATGGGAGACAGAGCCTTTAGCTATCAAGATCCTCCCCTGTGGAACCCTCTCTACTTTTAAGACTAGGTTTAAAACTTTCCTTTTTTGATAAAGTTTTTGTTTTTGATAAAGCTTATAGCCAGAACTGGCTCAGGTGATTCATCTCTTAGCTATGCTTCTATAGTTTTAACTGCTGGAGGACCTTCCTTTACACAATAAGCTCCTATTTTCTTCTCTCCATCTACTCACACAGCACCATTGGGTGTTGTTAACTTTGTGTCTTCTCTCTCCCGTAGTTGCGCCTCGTACTCTCTCTCTCTCTCTCTCTCTCTCTCTCTCTTTCTCTCCCTCTGTCCCTCTTCTTTTCTGTACATATCCTTGGCTTTGGAGCTGTATGTTCCCAGTGTGCAGTTGCTGGCCCATCCAACCTGCCCAATGTTTTGCCGCTGCTTTTTCTTTTTGATTATGGCCCGTTGTTTTTTAATTATACATTTGTGCAACATTTGTATAGAAACCTTAGTCTAACATCATAGGTGAATGTTAATGAAAAAATCAGATGAGCCCAAATCCAAATCCACTACATACAGAACATGCTCTTAAAACTGGTTTAAGCAGGTTACAGATATCACAAATGAACAGAGCCCATTCCTGACTTACTTTAGATGTGAATAAATTCTTTTCCAGGCAGTCACTTGTGTGGTTACTAGAGACTTTGTTACTCTATGTGTTGCTGCTAGCAGTAATAATGGGTATGATGTTGATTTGATAGAGACATAGCACTGCCAAATAAAAACACCCTCTCCAGTTTTGTTGCCATGGTTGATCAAAACATGTTGTTAACAGACGGCAGCGTCTAATGTGCCATCTAATGAATCCCTCACATGTCAACAGCAACACTCTAAAGCTTTTACTAAATATAGTAAAGAGTAATTGCGTTGCACATTATGACAAATAGCACTGTTGTCATGGTCGACAAGCGTTTTTAAAACAGCAAATGATGTGATTTTAAAAAAAAAAGTATGTTGTGAGTTAAGGCAGTTTATTGCAGACTGCGAGGTCACTATACAGTACCAGCTGTGTTGGAAGTCACTGGTCGGGAAACCCCATCACACTTAGTCTCACACAGGAAATCGTCAATGGAGGGACTTAGAAGTGGACGGCTCTCTTGTTGCTCACTCACCAACTGTAAAGGCAAACACACAAGACAGTTCAAAATCCCACTGAGCTGTGAAAATCCCATCCTAACCTCTGCAAGAATAACTTCTGTAGTTCAACACAAAGTAACACAAAGTCGAACTTCACAAAGTGAAGATTGCCTGTATGGTCACATTCCTAATGTACATTGCTAGGTGTTTCAATGTGTCTTTTTAGAAAGATAACACGTGTGTTCATTTGCAGCACATTAGCTAATCACAGCATCTTGACATAGATACGCTGGGGAGATGCACAAGTTTATCTTTGCTTATGTCCAGTTACTATTGTAGATGTAGGAAACTTTACCTTTCTTTACTGCTTCTGACTTGTATCAAGGCACTCACATACAGTATACAAACAATCCTCTTTTAGAAACCCAGTGATATAATATTAAAATATATATTTTGAAAACCAAGTTTCTAATTTACAGTATGTTAAAAAAATCTAATTACTAAAGAAAGATGACCAGTTTACCACAGTTTGCATGTTACCTTATTGCAGGTCACCATTGAGAGAACCACTGATATGAGCTGGGCTGACAAATACTGTACCTAGTGGACAGGTCCCAATAAATAATAGCCTAACCACTGTAGCTTATTTCACTGTCCAAACCATGAAAATGTTAATCACCTTTCCTGTGATGCACCAATTTGTAGGCTTGCCAGTGCAGCTGCAGAATAGGCTACATTCAATTCATTAATGCTACCCTGAAGCCTCGATATTCCAGGTGCAGCTGGCCACAATTTGTCAACCAGTGCACCATAATATGGAGGTGAAAAACAGTTTTGTCCCATAGACATAGGGTACTGTAAGCCACCACCACAGTTGTCAGCCTGTGTATTGTGTATATAATGCTAGCGGCAAGGAAACATGACATTTACTATTGTTGCTCTCTAGGCTGTGCTCGCAAGCACAATTTAATAAAAATGCATGAAGTTTAATTACAAAGCAAAGAATGGACTGCACACAACATGCTGTTTGCTTCTTTTGAAGGTACAGAATGGGATTTTTATGGCATGTCTACAAAGCCCTTACAATTACTGTGTATATTATACAATATCTAATAAATTATACTGAGGCTTCATAATTTAACCATTTTGATTTGTTGACATTGGCTTAAATTTTTCATTATTTGTGGATCCTATTGCTGTCTGTTTGTATTCTTTGACATATTTTCTGTTTGTGTTATTAAAGCTAGCTGATACAAATGGAGTGTACGAAATAATAGATGTTGCTTAGAGCAATATGGTTAAAAAAACACCATGAACTATAGCTGCTGAAATGAATCAACACCTCTCTAAAACAGAAAATAAAGACAAAAAAAATCTGTACATAATAATAAAGATAGCGATTATTGCTGGACTGCCAGATCATACTGCATTAGTTTCAGCTTGTGTACCAACTGGAAACTGAGTGTATACGTATCGTATGTTACTTTGGTTTGTTAAAAAGTAATTTGGAAACTAAGAAATGTGGAGTATGACATTTCAAGTATATGGGGTTTAATCAGACAACATGGAGGTTTTATTTTCTGTTAGACCTCTAATGATCAGGCTATTATAAAATAAAGGTACATGTAACAGACTATTTGGGAATCAGAGTATGGAATAAACAGCAATTTCAGGATAAATCACTGATATAAGGTAAAGTCACTATACTAGTCCCTATATATTAATTAGCATAAGTAATGGGCCCTTTTAGTTACTGTAGCAGCCTTCTGAGGTGCAATCACTTCACAACAATATATATAAGCAGCGTCATGTCCTAAACCATCAAACTGATTAAACAATGTTATATTTTTTGTATGTCTCAAACTTAACATCAGGGTCTATCCACATTAAAGGAGATAACTAGCCCAGTTATAATTTATGACAACTTAGCTAGTTATTATGAATTTTGCCACATTCTCAACTATGTGTATTTCAACAACACAGACTTGGCAGCTAATAACAGTGTCCAACAAAGAGATGAGTAATATCAAGGTCTAATGTAGAAGATGATAACTATTTTGGATTACTTTGTTATCTATTTTGCAGTTAGCAGAAACATCCACAAGTCTCACCTGTATTGCAGACACAAAGCCTTTTGAAAAAGTATATAAATAATATCCATGGAAGGGCCATTACTTTGTTGAGAGAGAGTTTGTGCTGCACTGAACGCTGACCCAGCACAGGTAATTAGAGTTGTGCTGTTCTGGTGTTGGAATAAAGCTCTGGTTCAGAAAGTCTCACAGTGTGAAGTAACCTGATTTCACCCTCCACTGCTCCTGGGCCCATGCATTTTCCCCTAATTCTGGACTACAGCAACAAATCACAGGATGAGAATACACAGGAGTAGACTTGTTTTAAAGGTCGAATTTATTGAGTGGTTTACAAGGCGTGCTTGTTCAGAAAACTGTAAATGACTCTGAAGGCTGCTCTGCTATTAACTTGTGTTGTAAGGTATAATACAAGCTAAATTATAGGTGTGAATTATTGAAATGACAAACTCAGCCCTGGCAGGGAGGGAGAGAAACTCTGCTTATCATATAAAGACAACAAAAACAGCAACATCACTTCACCCTGTTATTATTTTTTACCACAATGGGATTTTTTTAAAATAAGTAAGCTGTTTAATATTTTGTCATATCCCACATTAAAGATGTGACTTAC
>OMLM01002921.1:4190-16348 GCA_900302695.1 Helostoma temminkii | reverse complement strand
ATGTCATGTTACAATAAAACCACCCATTTCCTTCACAAGCCATATCTTACATTATTTCTAGTCTCTATCTGACAAAGTTCTGGCAGCTCTGATTTCACACACACACACACACACACACACACACACACACACACACACACACATGCATCAGCACACACACTTGACTTCAAGGGGAAAACATTTTCAACATCAAGATAAATGCATCAGTTACGCAAGTGAGCGTCATGGCAAAAGATCTATTACAGGCAGATAGAGCATCTGCTTTGCATTCACTGGGCATTTGCTGCTAAATTGACTCCTTATGATGCCTGTGAAAGGGCAGTATCACGTTACACTTATGATCCAAACAAGGCAAACTGTAATGACTTGCAAGCGTGTGATGAGATACACATAAAGTGTCAAGATAAATGAAACATTATGGGATGAAACACTGACATCTGTGGCTGGATTAAAACATAATATACATGTATGTGTTTAATGTCTTTCGTTTACCAAAACTAACACAGCTGGGATAATCTATAGAAGAAGCATGTGTGCTTTCAATGAATACTTAAGTAATATAACATTAAATATTAAATCTTGGTGTTTAATGCTTTGGAGTACTGACTCAGGACTGGTATTTTATTACATAATCAGCTGTCTCGGAGCTGAGGTGTCTTTGCCAACCAATAGTATTAATTTCAGTCCATGTATCTGAAACACAGCATAGGCTATCATTAACCACAGAGAGGGGCTCCTTGTTTTCTAATTGGTTTGTGTTCAAATGGCGACGTGTGGTTACACTGTGCATCAAACACGCACGGCTGGAAGCTCTGTATGATATGTACTGTATGAAATACTGAGGCATCAACTTTGAGTCTCACGTTTTGGTCATTCTTGCCTTCTGAGTCCTGATGTTTGACTTGAGTTTGAGTGATGCATCAAACTGCGTCCAGTAGTTCATGGAAACTGACGTCAGATTGCATGACGTCACGTGCCTATAAGCGTGTGCGTCGAGAAGCTGATGGCTTGTTGCAGTGTGAGGGCTGCGCTGCTTAAACTGTGCAGGCGTGTTTGTCCCCTGTTTATGTTTGACATGCACGTGTAGGACGCGCGCCACAGCAGCGCTCTCCGTTTCCTCGCTTGATTTAGGATTTATTACAGGCTGCAGCTGAACATGAATATGAGAATTCATAGTTTAAATTAGTTTACGCTGTCCCCTCAGCTGTAATTGATCGGATCACACGTCTCTCAGTTGGATTAGAGGTCAGTGTGAACACATTATAAACATGTCTGTGTTGTCAGCTGATCGCAGCAATGTGAAAATCCCTTCAGACTAACCGTGATTACCTCATTTCCCTTGTGTGAAAATGTTTTTGACGTGATTAGGCTGCTCAGTTAATTTGTTCCATCACATCAAAGAGTTCATCTTCATGCTACATGAACAAGCGGCAGCCTTCTTACCTGTAAATGCCCCTGGTACATATTGAGCACGCAGTCAGTCGCGGATCTCTGTCAGTGGATCTTTACACTTCTTCCAGACTTGCAGGTGCGGAGTGTCAGACTGGTGGAGTCGACATTAAAAGCTGTGCCGTAGCAGAGTTTTGGGACAGGAGGTCCGGAGGGGCGGACGGAGTGGAGCTGTCCTCTCCTCAGGTGCTGAAGCAGACGCTCATCCAGGATTCTGTGCGCGGTGACACCGATGCGCGCCGGGCGCCGAGTGCGATGTTGGACTTTCCTCACACTCTGCACACACACTGGTATTAACAAGTACCGTCTTGTATCATCAAAGCGCAGCTGTGCAGTCCTTGTAGTTAAATATCCTGCCGTTTTAAGTCTTCATCCTGTACGTACTACCTTTTCCCTCGTAGTTCTCCGTCTCTTTCTCTCACCTTGCTTCGGTCTCTCCCTCTCTCTTCCTCTGTCGGCGGTAAATGTTTTGACGTTCCTCCGGGTTCATTCTCTTCTTATAGTGCACTCCTCTTCCCTGTTTGCCAACTACTCCCTCTAACCCAGCCCTCGGATGCCTCCCCCAGTGCTGACGTCCTCCACAAGGAGGCACGCAAGAACATTTCAGTCACTCTGCAAAGTATGTTCAGAAAAGCACACAGAACATGCAGAAATGTACATGTCAATGACGTGTTTACTGTAAATAACATGAATTAAGCAGATTGAACTATTATCTTGAGATCCATTTAGTTGTGTATTGGCGCTATATAAATAAACTGAATTCAACTGAATTGAACCAATTTATATTTTAGCCAATCTGTACATTTATATTTAGGATTTTCAACATTTATATTATCAACATCAGCTAGATCTAGATATTGCATATGTGAAACATATCAAATATTAAAGGCATACACTGTTAACACACAAACAATAATGTATGCTATACTGTATATGCTTGATATGCTTTACATATCAAGTTTAGCATACACTAATATTCATTTGATTAATTCTTTTTCATTTTCAAAAACCTCACATTCCTGACTGAGAGGTTTACTTGGACTAACTTTGAAATCATTTCCACTAATTACTTTTATTATCACATTAATTTGGCCAACAGTTCAAATTATCTTTACCTTCACCTTCTGTACCATTAAAGTATTATTTACTGTACAGTAATTATCCATGTCCATCATATATCATAATATGACAGATGCCATTCTGCATGATTAGAATACTCCTTCCATTGTCTTTATGGCAGTGCATGCTGGGAAAAGCAGCAAGGAATAAACTTTCTTCAATCAGCACCAGGCTTGAAAATCAGCATGATTTTTTATTATTATGCTCTATGTTTCTGCATAAACTGTTTGCCAGAAGTACACCAACATACATAAAGAGCCCTGCGATGGACTGGCAACCTGTCCAGGTTGTACCCTGCCTCTTGCCCATATGATAGCTTCCTCTACGGGGATGGAGCGGGTCAGAAAATGGATGGATGGATGTGTGTGTGTTAAAGAGACACGGAACAATAATAATGTGTTGTCCTTAAAATTTAATTTGCAGGTCTGCACTCTCAGTGGTGGAGTCGTTCATGCTTATCCTCACCAAATAACATTGCATGCTGAGTAAGGCAATCATCCCTCTTTTGCTTTGTGTCTTCTAAAAAACAAAAATGCACTATTGCAAACTGACCATATGTTTTACATGCAAAACTTATGTACTTATGTTGCAGTTGCTCATTAGATGTAGCTGAGTAGCCAAGGGTCACAATGAGAAATTCATTGCTACTGATGTAGAGTGCCCCACCATCTGGACATCTACCAGTATACACTGCACTCAGGTCAGATGTTACAGCACTAAACAGCATGTGAGTTAAAGCTGCAGTAACATCATACATTAGCAGCTCCAGATGGCAGCTACTTTTTGAAAGCGCTGAAGAGAAATCATGCAATGACATTAGTGAACTGGTAAACTTTATGTCTTTTTCTAGTGGCAAAGACTCCTGTAATAACCAATTATTTAGTGGTGCAACATCAAAATACTTTTCATTCACTAGAAAAATAAATGTAGATACAGTTTAAAATAAGCTAGCATGGAAAACAACAACAACAACAAAAAAACACTGTTTCTAGAAATGTGTCACTGTCATAAAAATAGAAATATTCCTCAAATTAAAAGGTATGTAGGCAAGAAGAAGAGAGTGTAAAGCAGGAGTGGTGACGGGGTCAAGCACCTGTCATCACAGCACATTTACTGTACAGCACTGTATCATGATACTTTAGGTTCTGTGAAATGTGAAGAAACATAAGGAATTACAATATATAAGTTAAAGCTGTCTTTCAATAACAAAATGTTACAAAACTATTAAATAACTTGTATATACTGTAATAATAACATAAACACTTGATTGTTGTCACTGTTGCATGCTGAGAAACTTTAAGATGGGCAACAAAACTTTTCTCTTTTTATGTATTAATTAAGTCATTTATTTATTTATTTACTAGTATTTAGACCTCAGTAAATCTGAAAAGCAGTGATAATTACCACACTGCCATTGCTAAATTCTTTGAATCCTGTGAAACAGCAGAACAAACCACAAACACTCAGGGACACAACCGTTTTTTCCATCTGCAGTTTTTTTAGTCTTCATTCCTCACCAGATGAAAACAAATGTATTCACCAGGCTTGAAAATCAGCATGATTTTTTATTATTATGCTCTATGTTTCTGCATAAACTGTTTGCCAGAAGTACACCAACATACATTTGGCAGCCTGTGTATCAACACATTCCCACCCTTTCTTATTCTCCTCAATGTTTTATCAATGAATAATGATCACACATTCATGTGAGATTTGAGATGACAGAGGTGTTCGTGTTGGCCTCTGTATTTATTTTTAGATTTCACTGGACTTTGTGTCTGTGTGTGTGTGAGGGTGATTATTTTTACCCCTCAGTCACCAATCTCCTTGTGTTGATATACACGGCTAGAACATAATTAACATTAAGATGAGATGAATTACTTCCCTGTAAGAGACCAGACAGTCTTTGCTTTCTGACAGACAGAATATTCAGTTAGATTGAAATGTTTTATCAGCGGCTGAAATGAACCAGCTGAAAAAAAGAGGAGCTGCTGAATGCAGAGCAGGAAATTTAGTGAAAAAAGAAATCTTGAGTCATTGGTTATACGTTTTATGTGTGTTTCATACCACATTAGCTCTGTGACCTGTAAAAAATTGTTAAATGTATTTTAAGTCAGTCTTTCAATGTGTGTTTACCCCAGTGCTGGAAAAAGTTTACATTTTCTGTGGCTGGAGTTAAATTTCCAAACATTTGAACAACGACTAACTTCAATACAACTAAAAGGAAATATGTATCACAGTATTTGGCTTCCTCAAACATGACTTCTGAAATGGTGAGTCAGAAAGGCAGACCTTAATCTAATGCTTGAGCAACCCACCAAATCATCAGAACAGTAATTAAAACTCAAAACCAGTCTTTTCTTATTCAAATCTTCTCTTTTTCAGCCTTTCCTCCACTCTGTGGCATGTCCATGTTGGATAACTAGTTTTTTAATTCATGTTTACTCTGTAGAAAGTCAAAAATTCTTTCCTGTTGAGTCTTTGGGATTTCTAACAGCTGTAATATTTATAGGAAATACATCAAAACATTTAAAACACATTAGCCTGGAGCACACACTTTAGTCTTTTGGCGGTCCATCAATACAATTTTTTTCACTAGCAAAACCCATGTGTTGACATTTTGGTTTTTCTGTACAGATAATTTGGTACATACATTGTTACTATTAAGTAGTATCTGTACCTATATGATGCACAGGCCCAAAAAGCGTAGCCCCTGAAACATATTGTGGTGATGGCGAAATAATGCTAATAATAATAATAATGCTAATATCCTAAAATAAGATGGTAAATACTTACCAAACATCAACATGGCATTGTCAGTTATTGTTAAACTGTTAGCATTTAGCTCAAAGCACTGTTGTGTTTAAGTAAAGCTGTACAAAACTTTAGCATGGCAAAATTTCTAAAGAACTAAAAGAGGAAGAGAATGAGAAGTTGCATAATCAAAACCATACAATATGCTGTCAAATCTCCAACAGAGAGTGTGGACAGGGATAAAGGGAAGATAATGCTTGGACATGTTGTTATTTTTCTTATCCTGCTCTATTTTTAAACTTTTTCACAGCTCATTACAGAAGGGCATGCTATCTGTCAACTTGTCTGAAAACATTAACATCACCAAACATAGAGGTCTGGGGTTTTAATCAAACTGTGATTTAAGCAGGAATATACAGTGTGCATGAACGAGTTTTACATAAAGACACTCAGGCTTCGTTAAGTTTTGAATGTTTACAATAATTATGATAAGTTTATAATAATTCAAAGAACACCAAACACCAAACCAGAATAGATGAAGTCAGACAGCGATAAAGACAACAACAGAAGGAGTTGTTATATTTCCTGAGCTCACTTGGACAAACAGAACATTTACTTCACAAATGTACTGATTAAAAATGTCAGTCTTCAGTTAAATGACTTTGGCCTGTAGTTATAGTTAAATACATAATCTTTCTGCTCTTGATTAATGATAAACAATTAATTGTGCACCACAGAACAGATTTTTGTACTTCTGTTTATCATGCTTCAATTTTATATGACATTTATCTATTGAAAACTCCAAATTACTTCCTTCATCAGGTCAACTCTGACAAATTGTAACTTATTTTGATTTTGCACACAGTGTAACTCCTTCACTAACACCTAATCTGCAGTTTGGAGGACAAGCTATTAGCAGGGAGCCAACAGAGCTGATGTGGAGAATGACAAAAAGTTAATAGAGCAAACAAATTAGATCAAATGATCTAGAGCTGCAGATACTTTGTATCAATTTACAGTCCAACAAACACAGGCCTCTGCTGTATCTTGGGTTAAAGAATGCAGCAGCTCTTTGGTAAATGCATAGTGTGATATGCTATTACTATTGTTAATTTTTAAAGACTAGTCACCATTTGTACTTTATAACAATACACAATGTCACTTTTCCCCTGTATGTGCTTATTTTGTATTACAACTACTAGTACATTTGTGTTACAGAGCTCAGAGTAACATTTAGGAACTTTTTTAAACAGGATCAATCCATGAAGCAGCTCTGCAATGTTGTATTTATGGTAAAAACTCCAGCAAAAGTATTAACATCACATCCAATAAATCACCTTATATCCTGAATATCTGCAGCAGATGTCATGACAACCCATAATATCCAGATATTTCCTTCTGGACCAAAGTGATCCCAAGTCAACTGATAGAGTGATACATTGAGCTAGTTGCTACCATGGCTAAAAGCAGAGTGTCCAACAGTCCTGAAGCTACTGAAGTCCCACAGTTATTGCTGTTCTGAAGATATTAAAAGAATTATCAAGACCCTTCAAACCACCTGAATGAAAACATATTTAATCCACTGCACATTAAAATGATTTTTAACTTGTATCTCAACTAGCTCCTTTGAACTAAATCAAAGCCAGTAGCCGCATATAACATACGTGTGGTAATAACGTGTGAATTTCTTTGTTGTATTACATTATATTTGCTGGTCCGCAGAAATTGTCAGTCATCTAGGTCATGGTATTTCTGTGCTGTTAGTTGGTAAGTTGAGAGGTTCAGACATTAAAAGGTGAAATGTCTTCAAGAGAGTTAATGCCACATGCCAGTTTAGAGAATGTTGCATTCCTCTATTAATGTTGTGTGGTGTATTATTTTATTCACCATCATGGGGACGCATAGTTGTGTAGTGGTTAGCACTGTCATCTGGGTTCAAATCTATGGGTTGGCTGGAAGCCTTTCAGGGTGGAGTTTGGTTGATGAACACAGACAGATGAATCTGCTTTCTGTCACCTGGAGTTCACCCATCCACATGTTCACATGTTGTATCTTCTTGGTCATTTAATAACAGTGAGGACCTTTCATAGTAAACTGTTTTTTTATCCGTTTCTGCAGTGAACTGACTCCAGCTGGAGTTTGATTAAACTTGTTTAATGTATGGGAAGATTAAACCACATGTGGTAGCCTCAATCTGTCCTGTGATAAATTTTTCAGATATTTCTGTTTCATGTCTGTAGCCTTATCACAGACAGGACAAAGATCAAGTAAGGCCAATGTTGCAGAAAAACTAGATGGGATAGGCACAGAAATGTCTCATTATCATTGCTGATAGGATGTTTAAACCTTGTGGTTAAAGAGGCTGTTTGTAGACACTGGTGTAAAGTTTGAAGCAATAAATAATCCCACTGTGGGGGCTTCTATGCATTTTCTGATGCTTAACATATTATGCATGTGAATATCACCGGCATCCTAAAAGTACAACATTAACTATTTAGAACATTTTGCAGTGACTGGAGAGGTATTATGGACGCAGTAAAGCTTAGAAATCTCATCTTGTCATGTCAGCCTCACCCAGGCAACACAGCCCCATCTATCCAGTTGTTCTGCTGGCTTCATTACCACGGTTATCTGTGCACGGCGTGGAATCCATAATTCATGTTTCTCAAATATTCCCTCAGATAAGCAGAGGCATACACAGAAATCCCACTCATCTCAAATGCAAACACATACTTTATCAGCTGAACTGTTCCAGATTAATCAAACTAGGAATATTCATATGCAGAATGATTTATCCATAAATGTAGGATTTTCTTGATGAATACAAAAGTAGATCAAGGGGTCTACACTGCTTTGATATCACTACCCCCTGACTGTGTTTAGAATGCAAATACAGCTGCCTAAATTTGCTACATTTAGTTGTTTGGTGGTCGATAAAAGCAGGTTGCTGCAAGCACCTTCAAACAGTGTTGACCCTCAGTGTCTTTCCTTTTATCTGTGCACTGTAGTATTTGTAGCAAGGTCAGTTCCTGTATTGAAAAGAACATTTAAAAGAGTGAGTAAATATTTTCAGACATCTTATTTCTATGTTACAATTGTATTATTACCATATTTTCTGTGCTGTCTCTTTTTGAAGTTTCAGAGTCATAAGAGCTGGTTTGAAACACTTATAAACTCATATTCAAACCTTTGAAGAGACAGGTTTCTAAAAGTGAAAATAATAAAACATTTTCAAATTAAATTGTCAAATTTTAGAATAAACCGTTTGAGTCAAATTTCTCCATTTTTAATACCATATTTCTCATAACTCAGACTTTATTTTTCAAACATTCAGCACCTAGATTTAGTATTTCCCATTGTGATCATGATTTGCTTTTCTGCTTCTCAGTCACACCAAATTAGCCAAAATATTTCAAAACTACCAAACTCCTCAGACTCTTTTTTTAAAAAAACAATCTCCTCATCTTTTAAGAATTGTCTTTGGTAAAACCGTTGCTTAGGTTTTTAGTTACTTTTACTGTTGTCATTTTCTCTTTTATCTTGGTTCAACCTGACGTACTGGTGTGCATGGCTACAGTAGCCTAAACATTTTGAGTTACTTTTGCACTCTGAGCTGTGACTAACTAACCTGAACTGGTTGTAAATGTATTCCAGCCACACTGATTTGGCTTGGGACACTGGTAGCCATAAAAGCGCAGGAATCTCCATGCTATGTGCAAACATGGTCTCACGCAGAAACAAATGGGGAGGTGAAAGAAAATGGGTCACCACGGACTCACTAGCGTTCTGAAGCAGAGGAAATGCTGCAACTGTTTCGATTTTAGGACCTTCGTTTCTCTTTTTCTTTTTTTCTGTGCCTCCCCTGTCTGTTTCCCTTGCACTTACCTGGCCATGCCCATGCTCTGCTCTGCCCTGCTCCTAGCTCTGGACACACCTTGTCATGCTTCTCTTACTCCGTGTAATCATCCTCAGCTGCAGTCGCTCAAGTTGTCACAGACTTTGTATGTATGCTCATCTTCCACAGCCTCATTTGTCAGCTTGTCAGCTAACGTTAACCACATAGTTTGCTGCGTCATGTCTTATACCTGGACTGTATCATCTGCTCTACTTCACTGTCCTGTTTTTGCCTTATGTTACCTGCCTGCTTTACTATGGACAATCTGTGAGTTGTGTTAATTAGAGTTTTTCAGTTTCTTTGTAGTTTCTAGTCCCATTGTTATCTTGCTCCATGTCATGAGTTGGTTACCATGCTTCTTTTAATTGTATTGTTTCACCATCTCATGTCATGTATTTTGAGTTACTGCTTTCTGTCGCCTTTATGCGCGACTTCGTTCTTTTGTAGTAACATGTCTCACGGTGATATCCAACTACATGAATTAAAGTGCTAGTGTAGTGCTGAAATGTGCCTAAGAGTGGTCTTTAGTATTTGTAAATTATGTTCTTTACAAATAACAAATAAGAAAACCTTGGTGAACTATAGAATCTTCATAAAAACTCCATACATTTTTGTGAATGAGGCCCAATGTGTGTTATGATTTATTAGGCAAATGCATTATGCTCAATCAATCCACACAGTACTAACTCAGCTTCTCTTCTGATCATTCTTTGTTAATGAATCATAGGACAGTTTTCACATTATTGTGTTATCTGAAATAACAAGGTGATAAATATAATGACATTAGTAGAGTAAAACATCCATTTAGTAAGGTACTGGTTGGCTTAGTAGAAAGATCTTCTGTGTCATGGCCAAAACCCTGCTTGATGGTCACATATTCACAATTGAAACATATTGTGTTAATGAGACTGCTACTCTTTCCTTTTGATGCATGTTTTATATGTTTTATGTTTTATTCTCATTTTAATCTTCTTTGTAGCACTTAAAACTTAACCAAAAATGTGCTTTACAAATAAAATGAATAATTATTATTATCTCTACATCCTCTCCCAGGATGGTAAGCAGGATGTTTGCGTTCATGCAGCTCACGCCAATAAAGTTTGGAGAAAGTCTGGAGTCCAGTACATATGTGAAAGCAGCTAAAGTGAACAAACTGTGGATGCAGAGTGACGTAGTCTGTGATCTAGTCCACAGTGTTGTGTGAACTTGCATTTTCTCCAACTTTGCAGTGGGTAGATGGGGCTGGATGATGTTGAAGGCACTTGAGAAGTACATGACTCTCACAGTCCTGCCTTTCCAGGTGAGAGTATGATATGTGCAATAGAAAAATAATGGCAAAAACTAGTGAATCAATTGTAGTGTTGGATGCAATGCAATAAGAGAAAATTAAATAAGGAGAGATAAATGTTCAGAAAAAAGTTTGTGGGGCGTCTTTAGAGTGGCTTCTATAGGTTCAGTTTAAAAAGGCAAAGGCATCTAAGAAGGGACCACCTTCTCACCAATACTGCAGGGTTTCTACGTAGAAATGGCTGTTGTCTGTCATTATATTAGTACTGTGAAAGATTGGTGACATGCCTATGGTGTACACTGCCTCTTGTCCAGTCACGGCAGGGATTGGCTCCACCACTCCCATGACCTTTAACAGGAAAAGCTGTTTGGATAATGGATGGATGGATAAAAAAGTTTACGGACTACAAACAATTTTGGTGGTTTGACCCTGTTGATAAGCACAGCTTTCATTCTTCCATCTAGGTAATAGGTGGCCAGATGATCGTGGTGGTGGAGTGTCCTATAACTAAACTTTAGTCCTATAACTAAATTACGTGCCTATACAACTAAACTGCAATCACAATTACTTTTCTATGAGAAACATAATTGCAACTGGATTATATAATGGCTATATGTTCGCAATTATAAATGACAAGTCACAAATATGTTGATATAATCTGCAACCTGCCTTTTTCTCTTCCACTAAAATATCCGATATTGCTGTTCAATCTGCTGATATATGACTCCAACTTGAGTTCAGGCACTCACAGCACTGGGTTAGGATCAGGGAAAGATTGTGAGCTGGGTATTAGTGAAAAATTTAACACATCACTTCACACACGACATGTGCATACAAATTTTAACACAGGCATGATCTGTCTCTAACTCTAACCTAAGTATTTTTCATGCCTAAACCTAACCTCATGCAAGGTCTTGATCTCAGGTCTGCAGATTGCCAGTCCTGCACATTGTATGCCCGCCATCCACCCCAGTCACTGACTAAATTCCTGTTAATTAATGTGGCGTTTCATTCATTCACAAAATAGATTGCCTAACAACATAATAATTATGTTCGCTACAAAAACATAAGCAAGGTTGCAGTTTAGTTGTATAGAAACATAATTTTTAGGAGACAGGATTGAATAAGGAAGTTCACAGCTGAGAAGCCTGGAACAGTTGTGATGGGGAGTTGGATTGCATAATTGTGGTAGTTGATCTGCATGGATTGCAGTTCAGGATGATGTAGTAAAGGGAAGGAGATGCAGGTAGAATGACAGAGGCAAACTAACTGTCTTAAGGAACAACGGGAGAATGGTTAATGACTATTGGTGGTGATAAGAAAAGTGAATGTAAGATAGACAGTTTCACTGTCTGGGAAAGAAGAAGTGACTGAGTGGATTTACCCTTAACACTTAATAATTGGCAGTCACAAAGGAGAGTGAGAGATAAAAGATCTTCCTTATTGATTTTTTGTCAAAGCTCTATTATGCTATAAATCATAACTAACCCCATAGACCCAGTTGCAATGAACCTGCTATGGTGTTTTTTAAACCAGGTTGGAAAAGTTTGGAAAAGCAAACGTAGTGGTGAAGACAGGAGAGAAGAATAATATGAATTTGCGAGTAGAATTAAAACCACAGTCAACTGATCAATTTATTCCAAAGTGAACTAA
>OMLM01002919.1:19389-30867 GCA_900302695.1 Helostoma temminkii | reverse complement strand
AATATTCTTTGTCGTAATCGTCACGTTTTGTGAATCTGCTTAAAGTTTCTTTGATATATTAGTTATTTTTCTCCCATTGCATGTCAGAAGTTTAGAAAATGAGGTGTGTGTGTGTGTGTGTGTGTGTGTGTGTGTGTGTGTGTGTGTGTGTGTGTGTGTAAAGAAGGAAGGTAAAGTGGTTTAATTTGGGGAACAACAACTGCACAGAGCTGAGCACAGATGTAAGAGCAGCAGAGCGGTTACCCACATCCATGTTCCGTGTCTGTGCGACGACTCACGCTGAATCCTAATGTTTTCACCCCCCTCCTCCCTTCTTCATTTTATCAGCCATTCTCTGTCATCACACATTAGCACATCACAGCCAAGAGGCCTCGTGATCCCCTCCATCTCAATCCACTGGAGGACCTGGGCTCTTTTGAAAAATGTAACGCTACACCCTCAGCCGTGCAGAAAAGAGAAACGTCTAATCTAATAGAGGTTAGTGGCATGGGGATGGATGAGGATGAACTTTTATAGGCAGTTAGTAATTACAACTACATCACTGGTTTAACAGCTTTTCTAACGGTATGACAACGCGAGAGTTGTGTTCTGCAACAGTTGCGATGCATAAATAGCAACTGATTGTTTAACTGCTGTAAAAAGCCCGAAGTGTGTAGAGCACATTTTAAAAACAAATCTTGAAATGCATATTAAATTCCCTTGTTTTCACTTTGAGGAAGAAGTGAATTATTCCCCAAACGCTTTATCATTTATGTTACTTTCTTGCTTGGTGGTTCCTGAAGCGATTGAAGCGGTTGAAGCGATGAGAAGATGCGGCCTCCCCGCACACAAATCTGATACATCAAACAGAAACGGCAGCTGATTCTGCAAGATCTTAGCACAGAGAATTAAAATGGCTACGAAGTTAATTAACAGGAGTGGGATGAAATCATAATGAAATGGGTGGCTGGTGTGTGGCTGCGTGTTGGAAAGGAGTTGATGAATTATCTTTTTTTTTTATACACTGTAAGGAAAGTGTAGCGGAGGAAGGAGAGAGGGACCGTTCGTTCCTCTGAATTTCTCTTATTGTTTTAATTATTGCCTCACGGTATTTGTCACATAGTGTCACGTCGCCGTGTTGAGCGTGCATCAACATGTATAGGGTAGCCTTGTGACCTATAGCTGCTGCCCCCTGCATGAGTCTTTCAAAGTGTATCTTACACCCCCAGTGGCTTCTCCATGAGGGGGTGGTAAAGCCTGTCAACTGTGCTGCAGTGAGTGTGTGTTTGCAGACTGCCAGTGAGCATTGCAGGTGCTGGCATGTCCAGGCTTCTCCCTAATCCCCATGGGAGCGTAAATAAGCTGCCCAGCTTCTTACATAACCACTGTGCCAGAGAGAGGAAGGAGCGATGACGGCATGAATGCAGAGACGGGGGGAGGCGGAGTGGACCACTGATGAGAAACCAGAAAGATCTGAGCTGCAGGAAACCAACGATGGGAGAGGATGGGTTTATAGTTGCAGTTTCTTTTTGTCATGCTGCCTGGTTTTTCTGAGAAAAACGTTAATTGCTTGTCTTTCTCTTCCACACATTGTCTCCCTCTAAGTATAATTTCATTCTCTGCCTCACTTCCTCAGTTGCTCTTTTTCTCGGTTTCCCATTTTCTGCTCCTGCGTCTGTACAGTGGAGCCCCTGGGTGGATTCTGGGAAATGTCAGACATTTAATTGAATTCATGGCCCTGCTGGAACCACTTAAGGTGATCGTCGGCAGCATCAGACACACGCAATGAGATGTTGGTAGCTGGACTTGGATCTTCAGTTGAGTTGCAGTCTCATTAAACCCATAAGCCTTCTTGTTTCACTCAGGTGCTTCTGCCTTTCAGAAACGGCCACTAAACATCAATGTTTTGTCTGTCGACTACTGCACACAAAGTGATGTAGGATAACAGGTGGTAAACTTCTACAAATCGCTTTCTGTAGTTTCAAAATGATCCAAGAACCAAACTACAGTAGAAATTGAATGGGCCAGTGCAAACGATGGCCCATTTCAGGTTGGTACTGAATATTAGCAAAGTTGGCTAATTTTGAACCAGACTGGTCTGACGTCCTTGGTTCTTTCTTTGCAAGCAGAGAAAATTCATAAAAATAGTAATAATACATCCCATGTGGTGTCTGTTTTTAATGCTGTGCCATCTGAGATCCTGAAGATCAAACATACAGTGTTGGTTATCAGCCATGCCCCCTGTGTACAAAGATTTCTCCAGATACTCTGAATCTTTTAACGATATTATTAACCATTATGAAATAACCAAAATTTATTTAGTTTATGTAGAGAAAAAGCTGTTGAGCTGTTTCCTTCTGAAAGACACAGCTTAACTTTGATGCTCTTTTTACATGCAGGCATATAGACCTGCTGCCAGTCAACCTAATCAGTTGTGACATCGTTTGTTAACGACTTATGCCAACATTGGCATAGATTATAAAATAACTTATAACTAATCAAACCCCTCCACATAATACAAAACCCAGCAGCACGTCTGAGTTTTAATCAGCCAAAAAGGACACACGTCACCCCGCTCCTCAAATCTTTGCACTGGCTTCCTGTAGCTGCTGCATCAGATTCAAAGCTCTGACTTTTGTATACAGTGGTCGACTCAATGGCACCTGTCTACCTCAACTCCCTCATTCAGATCTACATTCCCTCCCGCCCACTGCGCTCTGCCAATGAACGGCGTCTGGTGGTTCCATCACAAAACAAAAATGAGAATGAGCTACTGAACTCTGCACAGTCAGCAGCCTCACTACCAATGTTCAAGAAACTCCTGAAGACAGAAGTTTTATGTAACTTTCTATGCACGTAAAATGCACTTTCCACAAAAAAAAAACTCCTTTCCTGCACTTACATCTTATGAAATTGACACACTTTTCTGATAGTACTTCACTTTACAGTTTTTCTACCTGACTTAGATTTTTGCTGCTTTGTACCTCGTAAGTCGCTTTGAATAAAAACGTCTGCCAAATTACTAAATACAAATGCAAACTTAAAAACAAAAAAACAAAAAAAACTAAATTGTCTATTTTAACATTTACTAGTTTGTGTTTGTACTATTTCAATCACATATAGGTGTGACGCGCTACCAGATATACGTCGGACTGGACCAGTCTGGGCCTGGATTCTACCAAAGCTGGGAGTCCACTGCTAACTCCTTATGTGTGTCTCCAAAAACATATTCTACATATAAATGTATAAAAGTGGATTTTGTATAATATAAAGAGAGAGTTTTTCCTTAACCTGGTCCAAAAAGTGGCACAAAGAAATAACTAAATACATCTGTAGTCTTCATATAAAAAAGGGAAGGCAGAAGAAGGTGTAGCACAGGCAGAGCTACAAGCAACAAAGCCACCAAATACTGAAAAATACCAAGATGGACCAACTGTGTTCTTCTGACAGCTTTGTCCGTCCAGCCACTTACACAGGCCTCTCACGTACTCTGTAGATGACTGACTTTTGGGCTTGGATTGTTGGATTCAGGAAATTGTTTTAAGTATGTTCTAAGGAAAAACTGCAAAAATATGTCATGGTTCCAGCTTCTCCCATTCAGTATTTTCTGTGGTGGTAAGTGGCAGACATTTGGGATGTGGATTGTCAACGCAGTGTCCACACTGTCAATGGCAAGTGCTAAAAAAAGATTCATATGTCCAGACATAACTAGCCTATCCAACCAACTTTGTATGGCTTACTGTGTTAACAGTATATTTGTATCCACATTTGGGTACAGATCCAAAGAAATTGGAGTTGCATCATTTCTCCAAACAACAGCCCTGTCCAATGGTGGCACAGAACTCCCCCACTGCATAAGAAGCAATGAAGAAGCCTGGTATATATGGCCATCTTTCATGCTGTAGGCATGTCCGACAGCAGAGTGGTTTCGCTGTAGCCGTCTCTGATAGCAGTGTGGGAATTAATATTTCCAGGATTTCCGTCCCTGGATGCGACCTTGTCGTTGCCTCTAATCTGGATAAAATATGGATAGGCGGAAAATTCCTATTTAGTCACAAACGTAAGATCATGTACTTAAAGGAAAGAAGGAGGTATTCGTGTGTGAGGACTTATCTGCTAGTTTAACATAAAGCGCCTAATGGAGTTCAGTTATCTTAAGCACATCAAAGTTCTGCTCAGTTTTAGCTGCCTTTGACTTTTCATTGTCTCTCAGAAAATCTAACTGGTTATGGTGGTGCAGTTTCATTGATGAGGGTGAAGTCGCATAGAATAGAGAAAGCTGACATAACAGGTTGAGTCATGTACAGGTCTGTTATGTACTTTTTGGGGATTTAATCCAGTGTTATACACACAATATATTCATTTATCAGGAGAGCAAAGCTATTCGGGACAGCCTTGTCCCTAACCAGTTATTATGAATCATAACCATTCCCATTGGCCTGTATTAAACACAAGATGTATTGTTTTGCTTACCCTCAAGGCATCTCTCTTCCTCTCTTTTTTCTGCATGTACTTTTTTTTTTATGTTTCTTTACCGTCACTTATTTTGAACGACCATAGAGAACCTGAGTGAAGGCTGGAGGAAACCTGTGGTTGAATGAACAGTTCTAGATCAGGTCAGACTAGGAGGAAAGGTTTCTGTAGAAGAGGTAAACTTTATTAAGTGGAAAAAAATCTTTGGCATTTTGTCCATGGATACAGGAAGAGGCTAATTCCTGGGTTGTCCTACAACAGTTGCTCTTTATCTCCCAACAAAGGCGCTACAAGCTCAATTGAGTTAGTGCCCTCAGTCTGTTGGTTGGTCTGTAAATTTCTTCTCCCACAGAAAGAATTAGTATTCCAGTCATGCCTGATATGGCTGTCACTGGCTTTTGAGGCTCACTGTGTACGTTAATAGACAGTAGGACATAAACTATACACACAATGGCTGCTGCATTGGATTATATTTGGTTGTTCCCAGTAAAGGCCTTGAGTGTACGTCTTACATTTCGATTTCAGATGCTCACATTGTGCTTTAGGTTTACGAGATAAGAGATGATATATTTCTGACGTTCCTCTCTCCTCAGGCTTCCCTGGAGGTGTAAACATGCTGATGACATTCAATTAGTGTTGATTCTCTTTAATGTTTCCCCCAGGCTGATGCTTTCTGAAAGCATTACAGTCAGGAGCCTTTCAGTTTCTATTCAGTTACTTCATATCAGTCTCGGTGCGTACTGCTTTCGCTGATGAGAGGAAGATCTTTTTTTTGTCTGTTTTTGTCGTCTGTCTTCTGTATTACCTTTGCATTAACTCTGTCTCCTCTCTGAAGATCAGATTATTTAAATCATTACTTAATAACTAGAGGTGCTGGAGGTGCCATGCATGTGGCAGCAGCTTAGTGCCATCTCCTCTTCTGGTGTCTCTGACCTGACTGGGGGACACATGTCTGTGAAGGCAGCCCTTTCCTACCCCAGGTTGTGTGAGCCTGACTGATGCTCTAGACTTGTATATGTCGTAAAACTGGTGACATTTACGGAATGAGACACAGGCTGATTGATGCACTATGGAGTTGGGAAGGAGCGCGGCCCACAAATCACCTTTTAATGCCGCAGTGCACATGTAGGGGTGCAAATAGATGCCATGCAGGATAGGGTACCCTATCTTTTTGATGCAGCTGTAAATTTCCTTTGGTTACTCTGATGTGGAGCGCAGCAAATGCGTTTGCCTGCATTTCATCCATTCAAATCTTCACCCCCATCCTCTCACAGGGTTATTTGTGGTCTCAACTTGATTAAAGGTCCAGGTCATAAGAACTTCCCCTATCTGTGAGGTCAGCTGAAGTGCAGAGAGGAAAGGTCGCGAGTTGTTGTGGTCATTCACTGCTTATTGGTGTGAACTGTGGGACTAAAGGTCACACATGATTACTTTTCACACTGCATGCGATTCTCTTGGCTTGACCCAGTATACGGGTAACAGGGACACTTCAGGTCAGTACTTTGCTGATCAGAATTAGGACAGAGGTTTTCTTACTACGGTTACTAAAACTGACAGCATTAAAAAAAGATATGTAGCAGAACATATTTAAAGTAGCTGCCCTGCTTAGATCTCTACTGGCCTAGTAATTACAAAATGCATGTTGTATGTATCATAAACAACATGATTTCTGCCCCACACAGAGGAGCGCATCAGAGGACGTCTTTTCTGCATCAGAAAAGAGCAACGCTGCCATGACACCATGTGGAGATGCTGACATTTCTCCATTCCAGTGCAAAATGGTGACTGACGCAGTGTAATGTAGCTGCAACAGTGTAAACTGCAGGAGGCACTTTTCTGCCCTCACCCTCTTTCCTTGGATAAAAAGCTGTTTGTGATTTTAAAGTTGGCTCAACTTAAGAACTGTATAATTAGCTGCTTGCTTTTCCACAGGCACGAGATCCACCATAGAGCCTCGTCATTACGCTACACCTCTGCCTTCACAGCACCCCTGAGTTTGAGTGTTGTTCGTGAGTTTGTGCTCGTTGTGATCCGCTACGTTTTTGTCCGATACGTTTATGAAACAAAATGTCGGCTATTAATGTTGGCCTGTGCTTTGGCGGTTAGCTTGCAAATTTGTCATTTTTAAAATTTTTATCTTTAGAACAAAGCTTCAGTTGATCTTGTTGGTCATGATAGTCCAGCCCCTGACTCAATTAGTTCTCAGTTCAAGGAAATAGAGGTTAATTTAAAAATAAATGAGATATACTGTATGTAACAAATGAATTTTTAAGATTGAATTTTAATTTTGATAAATAATTGCGTAGCGTCCCAGATGGGCCACAGGGACTCATGAGATATACTGGTGATTAAAAACTTCTTTCTGTGGTCACGCAGGATCTTTATGAGGTTGTGACTGTGTGTGTGAATGTGTTGAACTGACAGCTGGTTGTTGTGATGTAGCACTTTAGTTGACTTCTTCATATACAATACAACTCTAAAGTGCCGACAGCCTGGAGTGTTGTCAATGAGAAAGATTTCTTTACTGTTAAAACTCCAGTTTTTGTTCAAAATATTCCACATATGACTTTCTCCCAACAGGACAGGTCTCTTCCTGCAACACTCATTTAACTCATGATGATCATGTTTTCCTCATGTACATTCTGTCTGTGTAGCCACTGGTCCACAGGAGCTCATTACTGCCCCTAGTGTCCTGGAAAACCTCTGTTTTAGGATGGTTATTTGCAGCGTTTTAAATTTGAACGTGCTTTTGAGATTTGCTGTGTTTTAAGATTTGCAGCGAGTTTCCTTTTTGTACATGCTTTGTCTCTGAGGGCCACCGTAAAAAAACATTGTGTGTAATTACTAAAAGATAATGAGATAATAAATTATAATCCCAAGGAGAAAGGTTTTTGGTCAACATCTTGGTGTAATGAGATTAACACATTTTTAGTAACCTTTGTCATCCAAGCTTTCATAATTTACTGACGAGTGGCATGATGTTAATATGTCCACGGAAAACAAGTAATAGAGAAATTATGTCAATCCACGTAAATTAAATGCTATAATAAAAAATTTGCCTCAAGCTGATTACTGAGTCTGGATGAACTGTAAAATCCTCAGGATACATGTTTGCACAGATGGGGCAAACCCTGCTTCTCTACTGTCACTCTTCTCTCTTCCTGTTCGTGTTCGTCCTCTTCTTTCTGTCTTCCCTCCACCTCTTCTCTCTTCCTGTTATTTTAGTGAAGTTGGCTAAAGTGCAGGACTCATCAGAACAGCCCACGTGCAGCTGACTTCTATTCAGAGCTCTAATAGCTGATGCTGTGTGCAGCTGAGCCCCATTCAAAGCCAGAATGACTCCTCCATCTACAGTTGATTTCCTTCCAGACACCCAGTTCCGCCACTTGAGCCGTCTACGGTTCAAAGCAGCCCCCATCACGCTCTCCCCCCGTCTGCCTTCCCTCACCTCTCAGTTAATCTTTTCTACTTTGCAGTATTCCTGATGCGTTCTAGAGATTGTATCTTAAGAACCCTCTCATCTGCTCGAGAGTACTTCTTTTCTCACTTTCATTTACGTTTAGTCATTTGGCTTTTATCCAAAGTGACTTACACGTGAGGAACAAAAGTCTGTAAGAAGAAAAGTTTCGCAGATAATGATTTAGGAGCACAGGAAGTTTTGAAAGAGTTCAGTTTCCAACAGTCTTTTTTAATACAGTAAGGTAGCTGAGAGAGCAGACATTAGTAGCTCATTCCA
Organism: Helostoma temminkii; assembly: GCA_900302695.1. NCBI lineage: Eukaryota > Metazoa > Chordata > Actinopteri > Anabantiformes > Helostomatidae > Helostoma > Helostoma temminkii. The sequence goes on along the minus strand of OMLM01002919.1, from coordinate 22,679 downwards.
CATCACCACCAAGCGGCATTCATTGGCTGAGCTCAGTAACAGGAGTGGTAGACCTGGATGAGCATCTTATGGTAGGAAGGTGCAGTTGAGTTGATTACAGCTACTGGAAGCCAGTGTAGTGAGACGAGCAATAGAGTGGTGTGACCGTTTTGGCTGATCAAAAATGAGCTGTGCTGCTGCATTTTGGATCATCTACAGAGGCTTGATTCCACATGTTGGGAGTCCTGTTAGTAGGATGTTACAGTAGTGAAGGCTGGATATAACTAGTGTCTGCACAAGGAGTTGGGTGGCATATTCTGAAAGGTCTGATCTTTCTGATGTTGTAGAGGGCAGCCACATTTCTGGCAGACCTTGTGTGGGCACACTTTCAACACACACTTTACCAACCTAATGTCTAACCCCAGCCTAAACTCATTCTATCCTGAACCCTAAAGTCTGGCACTGGCCAAAATGACCTCACTATCCGAAAATATCGTCACTTCCAAGATGTTAAACTGGTCGCACAAAGAATAATCGCTGTAAATTAAGATTTTGTTGGGAGTTGCATCGTAACAACAGCAACCTGTTGTTACCTTGTTTTCTAAATCTGTTTCTATATCGTGTGACAAATTAGAACATGCTCTACTCTCTATGTTGGCACTATATCAGTGGTGGATGTCTTAAAAAGATTTTTTCTGAATAAGGGTGAAAATGGGAGAAATATTCGTTTTAAAAAATACATTTATCAGTAGATGATAAACCCTTTAACTAAATAATGATGACAGCAGATTTTCACAGCTGAGAAGCTGGATCCAACATATACACTGATACTGATTGTCAGAATTGTTGCTGATATTAATTACATGTCAGTCAATCAAGGTTGCTCTTCCACCAGCAACTGACTTTTAATAAAACATGAAGATGCTTTGGTTCTGGCGCTGACTGTTACTGTTTCTGACAAAGTGTCACTTGTTTGATTCATATTTAAGAGCTTTGCTGCTGTAATCCTCACTCGCTGTCATAGTCAGTAAATGGAATAATCACTCAGCTCAGGTGTCTCAGGTTTGGCTCACTGAAAAGGTGGTTTTAAGACAACCAGCGCTGTGTGGTTTGTCATGCCTCTGTTTTCATCTCTCCCTCCCTGCTTCTCCTGCTCTCATCAACTTTTTACAATCATGTTTTAATCTCTTCTGAACTACACGATCAAGGCTCGATGTTTTTCCACATCACTGCCCATCTAGCCTGCCGTTCCTTCGTCTTCCTCCCATTGTCCCAGCTCCTCCAGGGCCTCTTGTTCGCTGATGTAGAGAGCGCAGCCTCAAGCATGACCTGACATTTGCTGTGCTGTGGAAGGGGGACTGAGGTGGAGTGACTGGGCTGTAGCACAAAGGGAGATAAGGCACCAGAGGAAGACTTGACTGCATTACTAATGAGAGCTCTTTGACCCAGTGTACCTGCTCCAACAAAGTTTAGGTTGAAACACGTTCCTGCCAGAGTTTCAGTTTATTTTCACATAGATTTTTCATTTGGCTTAAAGTGCTGACATCCAGAAATTGACTAATTCATTCTTTGCAGCTGGTGTTATCTTTCAGTAGCAGAGGTAGATTTCCTCGTAGAGCCTGGCTCATCACAGTCCAGAGGCTGTAGGAGAAGCTGAGAGAAAGCTGTCTGTTTAACAACATATTGAACGTAATCGCTGTGCGTAGCGATTACAACAAGCAGCACAGATATGTTGGACCAGAAGTGTTCGGATGTGAGTTTAGACTCACTTGTACAGAGACGCTGGAATGGTTTAAGTTGACGTGGCTCTACGTTGGCTCTCAAACCCAAACCAGCACTAGCACCAGCCCAGAGCTCGCACCAAGTTCTTGTTCGTCAAATAGGGATGATTGTGGACAATATTGCAATACAATAAACAATATAATGAGACTGGCTTGGTGAATCCGAACATTACTACACTCAGAGGTTTGTGAATTCAGATTGAATCTAATCTAGTTCTAGTCTAATCTGTTGATTCAATACTATGTTAAAAAATGTTTCAGAACTGCTCTAGGTGACTGTAAAGAATATTAATAAGTTATTCCATGTGTTTCAGGGTTCAAGCTCAACTAAGTGACTGGTTTGAAATTGACTAAACTGGACTTTGATGTGTGTGTGAGATATTTGTTGCAAGTACCTCAAGAAAAAAATTAGCATTTGTGTACATGTTAATGAAAGTCAGAAAAGTGGAAAAAAAGTCATTTAATATTTTGTAATAATGGTTTAGAGTTGAAATGTTAATAAGTGTCCATCATGGGGTGTGATAGATTATTGTTTACATATAGAAAAGTTTTATTTGGCGATATATTATTGATCTAGCAACCCAATCACGTATATCAACACATGTACATTCAACAACAACAACCACATAAGCCGAATGTCTGAGAGTGAGAACAGTGTCTGTTTGTGTTAAAATCAGAGAAATGTTTCTAAAATAAGTTCGACATGGAGGAAAAATCTATTGATTTAACACAGATTGGATGTAAAGTTCACAGGTTACCAGTAACCAGGTTTCTTAAAGGCATGTAAGCTTCATCCCCTGACCACTGGACAAAGCTGCTCTTTCTGAACAAACAGAGCGTAAACACAGTCAATGGCAGTAGCTCACTGGAAAAGAAGGATGGAAACTACTCTTCATTTAGTTTGCACTAATAAATGCTGCTGCCTCTAAGCTGCAGTAATTGATAACTATCAGTTACTAAGCTTTGCTGATAAATAATTTTTATTTTCATGTGTAAATGTACATGTATGGCATATGTGTTAGTCAGTAGCTAATTTTCAGGTGTGGAATAACGACAGATAATGCCAGCTATTAGCAAAAAGAAAAGAAGGAAGTCCGTCATTGGCTGATCCTTACAAAAAACATGAATCTTTTTCAAGCAGGGATTATTTTTATCTATCACGTTTTCAGAAACCTTTGACTTGTGATACGTCAAGTACAGAAAAGTGAGAAGATTGAGTAATGCCCATAGTGATAGCATTTTGAGACTGCGTTGACCAACCGTTGTGCCCGTAGCTCACTGTTTGTTTGTTTATTATAATGATGGACAGATCGGGTGTTAATGTGGAATTTAGCATCTGACTGTGGATGTGTCTTAGTCAGCTGGTGAAGCAGACCATGTGTTAGTGAACTGGGGAAAATGAAGAGTGTGTGTGTGTCTGTGTGTGTGTGTGTGTGTGTGTGTGTGTGTGTGTGTGTGTGTGAGAGAGAGAGAGAGAGAGAGAGAGTCTCTGAGTCACTTTCCGATATTTGTTCTCAGACACTGAAATCC
>OMLM01002919.1:0-13686 GCA_900302695.1 Helostoma temminkii | reverse complement strand
ATGTATATGTGACATATAAAAATGCAATAATTATTTAGCCTGGCTAGAAATCTGCTGGGCCTCAGGGAATTTTAACATGCAGGAGATTAAACCACCATGTCTCAAGCCGACGGTGTGGACTGTGGACTCGGGTCATGGTTTCAGTCTCAGCTCTAGAACAGTTTCCTCTACACCGCACACAAAAGCTACAGACGTAAACTAGCCAAGGTGCCAGCAGCACATTCATTCTGCAGCAAAGAGAAGAAACAACTTGTGACTGCATAAGACCCACAAAATTGTATGTTCATGTCACCAGACTGGTTCATAAGCTGCACTTTGCAGATATCAGTATTGTTAATAAGTATTACACACACCCAAATCTGAGCCATGTTTCCTTTTCTGCAGGCTGCAGAGTTTTTCAGCGAGCGAGAGAATCTTGATTAAATGTTCCCTCCTTAGAAACTGAGCTTTTCGCCATCTCTCCTCTCATAAAAAGTAGTGATTAAAGTCTGGTTTGACGGATCACTGAAAACTCCTAAATGAAAGTTTCTCATTGTAGCTTGTCTAACGCTGCTCCGCCACCATTTCTCTTCACAGCCACTGGTTATGCTCACACACACACACAGGCTTCAACACACTTCCCAGTCATTTATATCCAATCACAGCTCCACCTCTGCAGCTCTTAGGAATCCATCAAACTGTGCGCTCCCTCTAGAGGCCAACCAGTTGAACTCATTGTTTTTATTTGTGTTGCCGATAGAAAGCAGAACAGTTCCACTCGAGCAGGCAGCTGTGAGACAGCTCCACAGTAATCAAGCGCGGAGCTTAGACCGAGGGAAGTGGGTCAAATGGTTTGTGTCTTGGCATCGGATTGGCCAGCAGGGGCCTGACACAAAGACACACACAGCAGCTTGTTTCTCAGCAGCCTGTCCGGAGGTCTATTTGATGAATAGGTCAGCCCTCAGAGGGGATGAGAGAGAAAAGCGAGCCAGAGAATGAGCAAAATTCATCATGTGCCATCGCCTATGCACTCCCCTCTGCCTCCTCTATTCTCTCGTCATCTCTCCTGTCCTCCTCTGTATGTCTGCGTCTCTCCGTCTCCCACTACTTCATTTCCCTTTCTCCCTCTGTTTGCCTCTGCTCACCTCCTTCATCTTGCTCTCCTCCACTGTTTATTTGCTTTCTGATTGTTGTGACATCTCGTCCTAACTGTGTGTAAAACAGTGTGAGTTTACGCACACACACACACACACACACACACACACTCAGCTCTGTGTGGTGCAGTTATCAAGGCCTCCCTCCAGTGCAGGCTTTGACTCCCAGCAGGAGGAACAGGGATCACTGCAGAGATCACATCTGTTTATCACCTCCTCGCTCTCTATCTCAGCCTCACACTCTCTGGTTTTCTTTTTATCTCTCACTCTCTCTTTTGCATTTTTCCCTTTCAGCTCTGACCATCTCATTGAGTCTGATCCTCCTTTTTTCCCCCTGAAATGTCAGCATTAAGATAATCCCACCTGTGGAGGTGTCTGTAAACATGAGGGTGTAAATAAACATGTAAACAGCAGGACTGGGATGCATTTCTTATGTTTCCCTCTGTATGCAGGAATCTGCCATCACCATGGATACTGTGAAAATCGCCTTCACCCTGCTGTTAGTTTACTGTATAATGATTGTTTCTGTATAAATACACAACATAAAACAATGAGCATGTGGTTTCTTCTGGAAAACATGGTGACACCAAGAACGGAGCGACTTCGATCGCTGTATTTGTTCTGCAACAGAAAAACCATCCCGCATGTAAAGGCGTTGTCAGATCTGACGCACTGGGCGCAGCGCTGAGCTGAAAACCCCTCAGTTTCTATTTTGTTGTTTTAGGGTTTTTTTAGGGTTTTTTGTTTTGCTGAAGCTCGTCACTTTTTTTATCAGCAGAATTAAATCCAGGACTTTTTCCTGATCCAAAAACAAATACATGATACCACTTCCTTATAAACCAGTCACTGCTACTACCTGCTGATCACTTCCTGTAATTTCTTTGGTTGCCTAGTAACTAGCAACCACGGTTTGTGCGTTTGCGTTTTTCCCGCCCTCTCCGTCCAATCTGACAGCACTAACACTGCCCATTCAAGGCGGGTTCACCGAACTAATACGTCCCTTTGCTCTTATGGATAAGAGGTGTCGAACTGTGATGGTAGGCTGCGCTGACCCTCCTTTAAGTCGTGTCGGAGGCAGGGATGGTGTCACCACAGCATCTGGGTGAAAGACCCGAGGTGCCGTTGGGTGTTGGGGTGACATTTTGGTGATGTTTTATTGTAAGACCAGCTTCTGGGGTTGTTCAGGGGGTTGTTGTCCACTGGAAGAGAAACAACATTTACGACATGATTCCAACTGAACTACAGCTGTGTTCACTATTTTAATGATTACAGTTACATTCAGCCTCGTAGAGATCTCCCCTACCTTCCCCCACGTAGTTACCACTAGTGACACACTTTGCAAGGAATTGTGGGATTTGTGGTGATGCAGGCTCAGTAATGTTGGAACTTTATTATAAAAGAAAATAAGCAGGTCATGACACCAGAGTTTATCTTTGTACCCTAGACAAATAAATGCACTCTAGTCCTTTATGAAGCAGCTGAAGATCAAATTTGATTGAATTTCCACATTAGCAGCCTGCTGAGAACCGGAAGATTCAGAAACTGAAGATCAGCTGATGGTTTCACTAGAGAAGAGACACTGAGACTGGGTAACTTGCGCAGATAAATTTGGAATAAAAGCAGATCATTTCTTCCTGCTCCTTTACATTTTTTAGTTAAAATTTTTGCGAGAGCTCTGGCTGCTTATTCCCACAGAGCTTGCTTATGAGAACAAGCTATTTGCTAGCTTCTCCGTGTGGCATGGGCGTTTACTAGGCCTGAATTTAAAACGCCAGTCCCCTGTGCACGTTATTGCCCTCATCTCGCTGTGTCAGGGTTTGTCAGGCACTGTCACAGCAGGAGCCATCTTTAAAGCTACTAACACCTGAGTTTCTGCATACACTGCACCATAAATGCACATTAGTTACTAATAAATACGGACAGATACCTTTAACTGAAGTGCTGATGAAGATGAGGTGATGATGTTATGCACAAATTACATGAATAATATGAACAATTATACTAGAGATGGAATTTAGGTTGTCAAAAGTCCTATTGTTATGATTGATAAAGTAAATTTACCTCTGTAGTTATACAGAGTGATGTAGGATGTAGATTTTGATCTTGTGTTAATATCTGTGTCTTCATCCTGTGTTTTTTAATTTTATGTTTTTCATGCTCAGCTTACACTGATCAGTAACCAACAGGATGCCACGCTGATGGCATCCTGTTGGCTCTGCCCGCTCTTACGCACGCACAGTAATTTAGTGACTTCCCCGCAGCAGTCTCTCAGTGAAGTTTGTTTGGTGGTTTGCTTCTTATTTGATAAGGTATCTGCTATAATCTCCAGCAGCGGTTACTGTGACGGATGTGAGCAGCAAGCTAACCAGATGACATTAAACGTGGCAGGCTGCGACGCCCTCAAGGTAGCCACTTATCCAGACTTTAGCATCGTGGTACTTAGTCCACACTTTGTGCCTGTCCTCGGAGGATTAGCTCATTGTTAGCGCTGAGGCTCACAGCAGCGAGTGGCTCAGAGCTTAATTAAATGTACCTGCACATGTAGCAGAACAATACTGCAACATGTCATCGTAGTTTGCTTGTATATATGTGTGTGTGTGTGTGTGATTGTGTGTGACCCTATCACATCTTTGCAGAAGCTCTGTCCCGTATTTCTCTTTTTGCTGTTCCCGTCCTTAAATCACCTCCAGCAGCAGCAGCAGTCAGGGGAATAGCCTTAATGGGAATGTGGAATATATAGCTACTTTATATTGAGCTTGTATATTTTGGCACGGCTTGACTATTTCAGCAAAAGAGGCAGATATGAAAAGCTAATGCCGTTAACGGCACCCAGCGATGCATTTTCAGCAAATGAGACTGTGCTCAAACAGAAAGGTTCTGATGTATGTTTTCAGCTGAGGGAAACTGCTCTGTGGAAAGTGTGGATGAATGAATGCATGAATGAATGCAGGTCTCAAAGGACTGGGAGACTGAGTGAATGAAAGGATGAAACAAGCCGACTGGAGACTGAAGCCAGAGCAGAAGCATCTTAGATTGTGATGCTGCTTCCAGTTGAATCCTGCTCACAAATCCTCAGCTTTAAGTTTCTGTTGGAGACATTATGGTCTCAGTCTTTGTAACTCTGGAAGTCGCTGCTCCATTAAAAAGATTTTAGCCCTTATAGAAGCTTTGGCTGATTGGAGTGACTGACATTTGGCTGCCTGCTCCTGGACTCATACTTTGTCAGACTTCCATAGCTTCTCATCTCCTTTAGCACAATAAACCATTCAGTCATTGGTTTTAGCTTCACTGTTACTGTTACTGTCAACAAACGCACATTACACATTTTCATATTTGTAAAATCAACATATCTACATAACCTTGATAACCAACTGTTTAAAGGTGCACTGTGTAAAGACAATGCAACCTTCCCCATTTTACCTTTTCCAAGCACAAGGCAGCCTGTAGTCAGTGATGACTAGATAGATGCACATAGAGAGTATGTAAGACTATTTTTTACTATTATTACGATACTATTACTATTTTTAACACATCCCTTGAAATATCATTTTGTTAAACATGATGAACAGGTGTTATTTTCATTTTCCTACAGTTGTGTTTTTCTTATCTCTTAATTCATCAGATCCTTTTTTACTGTGTTATAATTGATGGTTTGATTGTGTTTGTATTTCATATTTCGGCTGGTATGACTGCGACAGGCATTAAATTGTGTTATCGCATCAGACCTGCTGTAAGAAGGGGAGAGACTTCAGTTAATGGCAGTGGAAGAACAGCTGGTGTTCTTCAGTGGTGGAAATATTAATTATTATGACGCATACTTGCCAACCCCCAAAATCTAAGGTGGTTAAAGTTTGACTGAAGCTTTTCAGTAGAAACTACGTGTTTCACTTCAGGGTTGAACTGCTGCTAAATTGAGACCTGGAGGCTTTTTGTGACCTGCTTTGTATTTAAAGCTCAGAGTAAGACATATTCATGGCAAAATATATGTTGGTCTCTTCTTATCTGCCGTTTAAAGGGTTTTAAAACCCAGGGGTATGCTGCTGTTTCATAGATGCACTTCTCTTCCATCCATTCAAGCTGTTCACACGACCAAATAACCAAATATTGATTTGTCTCAGTTGTCTATATTCTTTTCTTCTTCTTCTTTTATTCTTCTTCTTTTATTCTTATCACTTATCTTCCCTCCAAAGTAAAATATATATCAGTCAGATTAGAATGAGGGTTTTGTATGATGACGTGTGTGTTTTCTCCTGCTGTGGCTGAGTGTGTCTGTCATCTCTCCCCAGCGATTCCTCTCAACAGCCAGCCTGCATTGTTCTTTTCAGCTTCAGTGGTCCCTCTGTTGCCCTCCTCTTCATTAGAAACTAATTAAAGTGCTGGATGCCTATTGCCAGGCAGCAGTAAGAGGATCTGAAATAATGAGATGGATGCAAACGTACAGCACTTGAAATAAAAGGAGTGGAAACTTGTTGCCAATTTGTGTATGAGACAGATGAGTCATCATCTTGGTTTTTGCAGGTGTGCGACTATTGTGCTGCGTTTTTTCATTTTCTTATATGAGATCAGTAAACGTGAGGCTACAGAAAGGTTAGCTTGGCAGGTTCGTCTGGTGTAGAGCTGGGAAAGCTTCAAGGATCAGCCGCTCGATTTGAGTGGAAAGTGTGGAACTGTTTCAGGGTGTGAAGCAAAGGTTCCTTTCAACATGTAGCACGTTGTCAGTAGTGTCAGAATGAAGGGAGAAAGGAGCTTGTCACCTTTAAAAAGACTGTAAGAAGGTGAAGTCTGACAGGGCTGACCTGCAGAGGAGGTGTGCCATATTTATTTACAATAAATAAAACGATACTGGCAAAATGTGAGACCTGCGAGTTCTTAGACTGTAGTATTTCTAGCCAGGCAGTGTGTATCTTGGATCTGAGGTATTCAAAAGTAGATACCATCTCTCTGTACTGCTTAAATTGGCACCATGTCCTTTGTAAGATAATTACTGACATTTTTCCACCTCAGAACTGCACTTTTCTGTGCAGTGGTTAGTTCTTCCTCTCACCTTTTAAAGCCAAACCAGCTCCATGTGACAGAGGATGGTTCTAATGTAAAGGCAGAGTAGAGTGTGAAGAAGGTGGTGTCTTTAGTTTTTCTTCTGTTGATTCATTTTTAACATTAAACAGCTGCGCTAAGCTGAACTAGCAGTGACCATTTACCAGCAACGAAGTACTAATACAACACTACACTATACAATTTCTTGCAACTGTAGTAACAAACACTATTGTCAGCTCACACATTGTTAAAATGGCAATGGAGATATTATACTAGACGATATACGTTATATGAACAAAAAACTGGAGGGTTGGGGCTGTTTTTCAGGGTTTGGATTTGGCCCCTTATCTCCAGTTAAGACAAACCTAATGCTTCAGGACATTTTGGACAATGCTATGCTTCCAAGAATATATTTACTTTTATACTTTATATACTTTTGTCCATATAGTGTACCTAGCACACCCCTTAAGTGGCAAAAATGTCCCACAGAGATCAGAATAAATTGCTCTCTGTTAATACTGATGATGAACTGAGGTGAGAATTGACTCATGGTGCGTTTGATGGTCTCTCACTTTATTTATTAACGTTAAAATCCATAAGTCAGGTCATTTTTACCTCATGTTTCTCTGCGTGTGTCATTAAATGTTTGAATTGGTGAAAGTGAAAGCGCATTTAGAAGCAGCTTATCAATCATGACGCTTTCTCCCTCAGCCGTCACAATGAAGTGTGAAGTATGATTGTCCCCAGGTGCAGACCTATCAAGCCTAATCATATGCCCTGTGTACTAATGTGCCGTTCTCTCTGTGTGTTTCCAGATCTGAAGAGGGAGGCCAGCATCTGCCACATGCTGAAACACCCCCACATTGTGGAGCTGCTGGAGACGTACAGCTCGGATGGCATGCTCTACATGGTGTTCGAGTTGTAAGTCTCATCCTTGCAAGAATTCCATGAAACACGTCTGAACATAAGAGTCGTGTCAGAAGCCTCACGCCAACACGTGGGTGAAAAGAAAAGATTGTACCTGTAGGAGATGGGGGGCTGCGGGGGTTGTGTGGGGATGTCACAGTGCAGGAAGATGAGGTGGGGAAGAGGATGGTGTTTGGAGAGCGGCTGCAGTATTAGCAGGAGCCTGCAGTGGTTTTATATAACCAGCACTGATATGAGAAAGCTTGTTAGCTCAGGATGGGCGTACGGTAAGAAAAAAGGCTGTGAGCAGAGGGAGAGGGCAGCACTATACTGTGTATATGAAGTGAAGGAGATTAGATTAAGATTTTACACTTCGCCGCTACCTCCAGTTTTTCTCAAAGCGGCGCCGTCTCTCAAATCCTCCCAGCCCGCTCGCTATCTTCATCTTTCCTCCTCTTCCAGAACTAATTCCTTTATCATTTAATGCTGTCATCGCTGAACAGGCAAGTGTTCGGGTTTCACACACAGTCCTATCATGTTGGCTCAGTGCAGGGGAGGAAACTTTCAAGGAAATGCAAGTGAACACCATTTAAATGGATTTTCATGGTTTTGGAGCTCATTTGTGATCCAGCCGCTGTTTCACACACTCACTTGTGCAGGTGGATCTGAGACGTTGAGCCGCACAGCCCTCGGGAAACAGAAGTAAAGCAGAGCAAACATTGCTTCGTACTGCTCCCCTGCAGACTAAAATGTGACGTAGGTGTGGAGAAAATACGGATGTGCTGCAGCCAAGTCCAGTTTAATTAGTGCAGATGCTTAGTGGCAATAAAGAGCAGGTTCCAGTAATTGGTGGATGAATGGGAGCAAAGCAATTATGAGAGACAGAATCGGCAGTAGCTAAATGACCAAGTCACAATTAAGTGCCAGTGTTTATCTGAGGATTGTCGTTCACTAGATGTGTCTAAGCGAACAGCCAGTGGAGCAGAGTCTGCAGCAGCTTCTTATTGATCGCGAGGTGCGACGCTCTCCTGTGCACTGAGTCACTGAGTCACCTCTGGCTGCAGCCTGGTGTTAACTGGGATGAGAGGCCGTCGTCGTTAGAGCCTTATCTTTACTGTAAATGACACCAGAGGGTTTTTCTAAATGCAGAATCATTAAACCTCACTATCACAGCAACGGCTTCTCCTCCTCTAGATGCTATCAGGCGCAGATATTCTCATCCCTCTGAAAACAACATTATCCGACGGTTTTAAAGATTAAGACTACAATAAATGTTGATTTTAACTAACTCCCTGATTGGTTGGTCATTTATGGCCGACATTACTGTAAAAACGTTTGGAGTCACTTAGAAGTGTCACCTGTGCTAAGGTAACTGCAGAAGTGTTTTCTAACTATGTTCTGCATCATGCAGGTACTTTATTAAAAACACCTTCGATGGTCATTTACAACATGTCAACTGTAATTCTGTTAATTTTTATATTAGTAAATGTGCTATTCTTTCCAAAGCAACTCTTGGACAGTAGAGTATTTAAAACTCACATGTGGATGTTTAGATTTTCTTTCACTTGTTCATCCTTCCATCGATTGTCTGCTGCTTAACCACATCTAGGTCATGTTTAATGAATAGAATATTATAGTAGTAGGATTTTTAGCTGTGTGCTGGTGGGACGTGCAGAAAAAATGTGAAAAATATTTTTATTCTTTTAAATTTTTTGTTCTTTAACTGTCACTTCTGTGAAGAAGGTTTAAAATTTCACTCTGTGTGGTATTAAACATTAAATCCCTGTGGAAACCCTGTCTTAGAGACAGAGAAACTACCTGAGCGTGTGTAATATCAGTTTCAGTCTTTGCAGCTGTGGTGATCTAGCTGTTTCTACCCTGACCCACAGAGACCAGAGTAATTACAGCTCTCCTTTGATTGACCTGCATCAACTATTTCGTCTGTACAGCCAAACACAGAGAAGCACGGTGCTGTAGTTAATAAGACCGACCTTTCTGTGCTGACCTTTGTGCCACACTGATCCTCTCACTGTCTCTTTCCTTCCTTCAATCTGTGTCATTATCAGCATGGATGGAGCAGACCTGTGTTTTGAGATTGTGAAGAGGGCGGATGCTGGCTTTGTCTACAGCGAAGCAGTGGCCAGGTGAGATATATGTATTTGATCATTTTTATTACAACTCATGATGTTTTACTTTTGTCCTCTGTATTGATTTTTGCTGTGGTGTCTTTACCACAGTCACTACATGAGGCAGATCCTGGAGGCGCTGCGCTACTGCCACGACAACAACGTCATCCACCGAGACGTCAAGGTATTTGTGACTTACACTTCATTTTTTCCGCTTCACTACACTTTAAGTAACTTAAGCTGAAAAATGGAAGAATGATGATGAGCAGAGTGTGGAAGGGAACATTAATACCACAAAGCAGACACACGACTGTAAAGCTGCTGCTTCCCCAGCGGTTTCAGTGGTTTGAATTATCCTGGAGAAGACACAGTGCTGATGGCAGCATGTGTCTCTCTAAAATCTAAATGTACACTTCAACAACAGTAGTACCTTCACACATGTACTGTCACCAGTGCTGTGGGCACTAATGCACCGCCTACCACCACAGATCCTTTTGCACCTTTTGCTGATGAAAGTCTGGATTTGTCTTCGGCACAGAGAACTTTACTCCCCTTTGTCGTTAAATAAGCTGAAACGTGGACTTCGCTCTCTTATTGTTCATGTGACTGAGCAGTGTTTCTGCACAGAGTTGATGCTTCTTCCTTCTGTCGTAAAGTGTCAGGTTACATTTGTGGATGCAGTGACCACTCTATTCAAAAGTGGCTGTATTCATCGCAGTAGCATCACAGTTTCTCATGCAGCGCTGCCTGATGGCTCAAAGATCACACTCTCCTTCACCTGTACTGAGATTTCCCCGGAGAAGCTGAAATTTTTCACAGTATTATGAACTGTAGATGGTGAAACACCTAAAGTCTATGTAATAATATTGGAAATTTTGGAATCATAACTTGGATGTTTTAGAAACCTCTGATTTTTAAGTGTTGGAGCACCAAACTTTCAGTTTTCTTATATTTATGAAATAGAATTAAGTTGATCAGTGAAAACACTGAAAATCCTTTGTTTGTGCTTTTGTCATATAAATAAAAGTTAAAGCAAACTGCATTTTAAAAGCCAATCGCTCCCTAAGGAACAATGTTGACTAATTAAAATTACTGAAGCGCAGAAAAGGAAAAGACTCACTGGCTGCTGTGGTGCTAGTGTTAATATGGCAGCAGCTATTACTTCTTTGTTTGGCCTCAGGTTAAACATGATTATTCACATCTGCAGAGCAAAGTTGTTGTCTTTAACAGAATCTGTTGTCTCCCACACATGAATAAATGAGCCTGTGAGTTTAGGAGTACAGTTCTGCTTTACCAGAAAAGAAATAGCCATCAGCTCTTTTGCTATTAATGCCTGACACGTGTGGCTGGACTGGTCCTGATGATGACGACAACAAGTTCAGAGTCACCTGAACCAGCTCTGACTATAAGCTTTATCAAAAGTTTTAAGCCTAGTCTTAAAAGTAGAGAGGGTGTCTGCTTCCTGAACCTTAACTGGGAGCTGGTTCCACAGGAGAGGAAACTAAAATAAGACAAATGTCACTTTCAAAACAAAAGGAAACTAATCACTTTGACTTTTCTCACTGGCTTCTGTGTGGTGGATAGTGGGAATTACATTCATCAGTTTGCACAGTGGGAAATTATACTGTGTCTAAACGTCTGAGATTTCCTCTGATTTCCATTTCAGTGTGTCTTACCATTTATCCTTCAATACCCCACTCTCACATTGGGTTTGTCGAGTTGATTTGATTTGTGTGCATGTGTATAAAGAAGACAGCGCTTCGCTTGTTTAGTTGTGTTTACACACGTCAGTCTGTCTGCTGCAGGCTGCAGGTAGCTGTGGTGTCAGCCAGCTTTAACCACCTCTCATAATGAATAGAGCCATCCTGGTTTCCAGGGGGAAAAAAAGAAAGAGACGAAGCTTTGCATTCAGAGCAGAGACTCTCGTCTCCCCCGTCACACTCTCAGCATTCAACAAACAAGCGGCGCAAAACACAGTTCCCTCGTCAGCCTCCCCCCAGTTGTGAGTTTAGTGTTTTTATGTGATATTCATAGAGCTCAATTGCAGTGCTTCCTTTTTATATGTATTTTATTGCCTTTTCTGAGAGCCTCATAATGCATATTATATGGCTGCCGTCGGCTCCCAGCTTGTGGATTACTATCTCTCTCTCTCCATCTTCAGCTATTAGTCCTCATAGAGTACAATGTACTGTTCTGTGTGTGTGTGTGTGTGTGTGTGTGTGTGTGTGTGTGTGTGTGTGTGTGTGTGGCTCATTTTAATGTGAGCGGTAGCCGTCCTGTCAGTTCAACCAACAATGCAGCTGCAGTTTGTGCAAGCCTCAGTCCTGGTTATTAGCGATTAATTAATTATTAATTAAAGATTCTGTGATGATTCAATCAGCTTTAGTTTCTTGTATTTACACCACTTTACTTTTATTGAGGCCACGTGTAATATCTACATGCACTGCACTCCCATTGCTTCATATTCATTAGGATACATCCCTAAGGTGTTTTTAAAATGTATTATTTCATCTGATCAACATTCACTTACGTATTCACTTTATTATTTACAATTAGGTCCTGATCAAGTATTTTTGGCCCAAATCTTTAATAATTGATATCTACCCATAACACATCCTGTTTAATCCTGCTTGAGCTAAGCTGGAGCTGCTTGATCCAAACTGGAGGTCTTGGTTTAACAATGTTACATGTATTTATATGTTCGTCATCATGTGTGCTTCGATTTAATCATTAATTTATTAATCGATTATTTCGTTATTGTCTTGATTTATTGATCAATTATTGGATCTGTAAAAGTGAAAAATTTGTGAATATTAAATAACATAAGTGCGTGTTGTGTATCCGACATACTGTATCTTATGTGCTTGACTGATGAAGAAAATCAGCGAACCCTCACATAAATCTTTCTAGCAACAATTACAGCATCGAGAACATGAGAACATGTTATATACCAGAGCTGGGCTCAAAAAAGGGATACCACCTCCTGATACCACTTTTTCCTGACCGAGTAGAAGTACTTACATTTGAGTACCTGCCAATAGCGAGTACTGATATGAATACTTAATATTACAGCATTTTTTTAATTATGAAGTTACCATAGAAGTGCAATAACTTCAAACATTGTAATTAGATGTTGTTGTTTTCTGACTGTGATAAAATCAAATATACAACAGGAGACAGTTGCTTACATCCCAAAAATTTACATAAAACTCAACAGTTAACAACTTATTAACAGCAGCTGGGTGTGAGAGAAACAGGGCAGGCGAGGCAGCTCAGCATCATCCTTCATCACGTTGTTGCTACTATGTGAACAGACCGGCCCATATCTGGGACATATCTTCAAATACATTAGCTGGTGTGCGAGCCCTGAAATTGTTATATGATTCGCTCAAGAGTAAAATGCTCATGAACCCACTGAGCTGTCAGACACTGCTGGTCCAAATATCAGCGGTGAAGCAACTGTGACGTCTTCAACAGGCTGTGAAACTAAGTAACTGAGGTAACATCGGTAAGACAGTGACTGAGGAGGAGGCGGAATCTGGTATTTTCAACAGTGACACAATAAACTGAGTCAGAGCTTCTGTTATTTCAACAGCCCGCTGGTTGTTTCTGGACATTTTCTCTAAGTTCTCCATTGTTTGATATAGTGGCAGTTACTGCTGCTGCTGCTGGCATTAGCAATGGCATTAGCTCATAGTGTGTTATGTTATGTTAACACTTTGCAGTGCTGACATCTCTTCACTTTCATCTATTATCACCTATTGACGTTATGCCATAAAGCAGAATCAAAGCATGAAACAATGAGTATATAGTCATACTCCATCGTCCAATTGCCCGGATCGCACTTTGTCCCTTTGAGCTAAGAGCATTGGATCCCCAGCTCAAAGTGAAAGAGCACACTTCCTTCTGGCATCTATCAGTTTCCTTTAACAGCTGCTGTCCCTGAATAGGTAAGAATTTTCACATGTTCTCACATATAGCAATCACATCTCAGGCAGGAAGAAGAGTCATTACTGGAAATGAGAATCAAGTTGTAAAGCACGAGTTCCAGTTGGTTTCAGGAACATTAGATTTGCTGAATGTTCTACTTTTAGTTACTGTAACTCCTGTCTGTTTCCTTCTATGGTAAATAACACAGCATTAGTCAATCTGTTAGTCAAGCAACTGATTTTGTAATTAGCTGATCACTCAAAGTGTTTTGCTCTTTTTCTATATCGTGTTCGATGCTTATTTTTGTTTTCTCACACTTCATACACCGGACCATTAAATGAGAATTAATCAAGAAATGTTTAAGCGGTCACCCCAAATCTATGGAAGCCTCTTAAAAAAAAGTTTAAATGAAAATTAAAGTGTGTGTGTGTGTGTGTGTGTGTGTGTGTGTGAAATTATTAGACTAACAGCTCTTTAGAAACAAATGGCTTTCTAATACTTTCTGTTAACGTCCAGCAAATTCTCCATCAGTGCATCAGCCTCCTTTTGATGTGCTG
>OMLM01002916.1:60752-71615 GCA_900302695.1 Helostoma temminkii | reverse complement strand
GTCATGCTTAGTAAGGTAGTAGTAAGTGACTTTCAGTTACTGTAACCAACCGTAACATCATATCATATCATATCATATCATATCATATCATATCATAT
Organism: Helostoma temminkii; assembly: GCA_900302695.1. NCBI lineage: Eukaryota > Metazoa > Chordata > Actinopteri > Anabantiformes > Helostomatidae > Helostoma > Helostoma temminkii. The sequence goes on along the minus strand of OMLM01002916.1, from coordinate 71,517 downwards.
CATATCATATCATATCATATCATATCATAACAATTGTCTATACATGGACACTTTCTTTATTAATATCACATAAAACATTAGTAGATGTTTGGAATCCAAAGCTTTATTTAATGTTGGTGTATTAGATTGATTACTTACTCATTCTGTTAAAGCACAATAACATGATATGACATATTGCTGTGATATGATTTTAATGTGCTTGCAGATGCAAGTGATGAGCATATGGTGCCCTGTGACCAACCTTGGAGGTAAGAGTAAAGCTTTTAGCAGTACCAGTGGTAAGCATGAAAGAGGAGGAAGTCCTCCAGTACCTTGGTGTGTGTTAGCTGCTGGTGTTTGTGGCTTGGGTTTTAGTAGCAGTGGTTAGTGGTAGTCCTTATAAGGGAACGGAAGGCGGGGCTACCTCCTGCGTTACCTAGAGGCTGAGAGTCCAGGTCGTCGTCAATGAACTCCTCGCCCTGGATGATGTGCTGGGTGTCCTCACTGTGGTTGACGGGGCTCGTCATCTCCTGTTCCTTCTCGTTATGCATCTGAGCATAGACGCTGCGACTGCCTCGGAGCTTTCTGAAAAACAGTGGGGGATAGGCATCCTCAGTCCTAAGCCAAGGACTGTGGGATTTGTTGTTTTCGTAAGATGGGGCCATAGTTTTGCGCTACATGTTTTAATTCAAGTGACTTTTCGGTGAACGTTTGTGGTGGGGACACGAGGATGTGCGGCTTGTGGGGTACTGATGTGAAAAGTAAGCATGCAGTTACAGAAGGTATCTCACAGTAAATTAGCTTTTCATTTTCATGCATAAGGTTTGGACAGTGTTATAATATTAGTTGTCAACTGTCTTGCTGAGAATTCAGGTACTGGCACTTTGCTGGGTGGACAGTCCTGGAAGGTACTGGACTAAAAACATTTTGACAAATACTGGATGGATTTTGTGTGTGTCAACTCTATTGGTTTTTAGTGACATGCAGTATACTGACTTGGAGGATGAAGAAAATACGCTACAACAAGGGATAATCACTTTCTATTGACGGTTTTAGTTTTTGATGAAGTTATTGGATGGATTACAATGACATTTTTGTGCATTTGTGTTCCCCACAAGATGAACCATGAACTGTTGTTAACTTAAGGTTTAGTTAGCACCATCACCAACTCAAGTACCAGTAAATACAATCTTTTTGGTTACAACCAACCTTTGTATTTTGTGCTATTTAGGAATGTTGACATGCTAAGCAACACTGAACACAGCAAACAGTGCAACAATGTTAGCATTGTCATTGTAACAATGCTAGCATGCTAACAGAGGGAAAGGACCTTGACATTTTCTTAACTGAATTTAAAAAAAAGCTCTATCATGTAATATATTTTATTAATTTCGTTGATTCAGTATAAAGTGTACAAGCTTATATAAACTGTATTCTGTTGATATTTCAACATTTTTCTCAGTTGATTGTCAACTTTCACTTCTGGGTGGCTTATTGTTGCTCTCATTTCTAAACATGTTTTTGTTTGAAGACCTGATTGGAGCTAGTGCTCTGATGAACTTATGTACTCGAATGCCCCCTGATTGCCCAGGTGTTGGCAGTTTGGACTCTTAATAATTGGAAGGAGGAAATAATGGAATTTATTTTGGCATTTACTTTTCCTTCCAGCTCTAGTGAAGTTAACTGTAGCCTAAATAATATTTTTGTGCATGTTAGAGCATAAATGGAAAAGATAATGGGGCCGGCATTTTAAATGGCTTTGACTGTCTGTTTGAGCTCATCCTTGAAGCTCCTGCTTACATTTTTGTATATGTGGCATTCATATTAAGTATGCTGCAATGGGCCAATAAAACAATACAGAGCTCTGACAGAACTCTGTAGGGTTTCAGACCTTAAGTCCTATTTGTTGCACAGATAACATAACTCACCTTTTGAACTTGTAGAGGATGAAGGAGCCAGTGACAATGATGCTGATCAGGAAAATGACTGCTAAAGCCCAAACACCTGGACTTCCAGCTGCTCCATGGTAGCCTAGGGTGTATATATACCAATAAAGAATGAATTATATTTATTATCACAACACTATAATATGTAACAAAGTTAAATAGGAAGATAGACAAAATCTGCTGCAGAAACTATTATAATAAGTTTGTAGAAAGTACAGACAAAGATCCACTCAAAAGTTTTTACTTTCTGAAAGACACCATCCTCCACAGATGCTATGAGCTTTGTAAATTCTTTGAAGGATAATCAGGTGATTGAAAAAGCAAACCACAACCACAACAGGCTCAGACTGGATAAGATTTGGATTTATGAGGAAGCCGGGAAAAGGAAAAACCACAGGAATCAAGAGTGTTGGGGTTAACTGCAGCCACATAGAAGGCTGCAGGTGTATGTTTCAAGAACGCACCAGTCTCTGCTGCTGTAGCTGCTGTGTCATTAGAAATTAGACCTAGCCATTGGAAATAAATCAATAACATGCAATTATGATTCATAAAAACATCAACAACCACGGATTTAAACAGCTGACGCACAGAGCAGTTTAAAAATACCTGTGTTTGGGTCAGCTAGCATCACTAGCACTTGCAGACCTCCTCGCACCACGAAACTGACATTGTTGTCACTGAAAGCCTGTATGATGGCTGGAATACGCTAAGATGAAAAAAAAAAAACATTAACATAAATAATAAAATAATGGGATCTGCTTCCAGGACTCTTCATCTGTAGGACTAAACGTTTGTATGTACCTCATCTACAAACAGGCTCTTCTTGGCTGGTTTGTTGTCCAGGGGAGGAAGAACGTACAGGTCTGCAGCGGTGGGAAGACCCGGCTTCACCACAGTGACCAGGGAGTCCAGAGGAATGCCTGTGATCTGAGGTCAAGTGGTCAAAAGTCAGTCACATCTTAAAGCTGTACTGATTAATCGCTTCTGTTACCAGTGGATCCAGTTGTTATGCAAAAGGTGTTGCTACCAGTGACTTCAATTCCTCACCTTTTTGGAACTTTAGTATCTTTCAGCTCATTTTTCTTATGTTGCATTAAAAGCCTGCATCATAAATTCTGCTTTTCTAACATCCCCCTACCTTAGCCAGTATTTTGGTGACCACTTGGCCAATGTCATCTCTCCATTCTGGGATGTTTGGGTTGAAGCGGTCCAGGTTGCTGCTGAATCTCAGAGGGATGATTTGGAATTCATCTGGGATCAAGCGGAAGAGTGGAGACGTTAACAGACGTGATATGTGAACAGTCATGATCACGACTTGGTCACTGAACCATGGACAACTAAGCCACAGATACAGTAAGGATGGATCAAGAAAAGGGTTTTCTGGGTAATCGTGATGTAATATTAATCTGGTTTTTGCAGTTGCGCCTGTTGCCAAACATGATACATCTGCTCTAAATGTTACATGTATGCAGCTGTTGTTAGTGGTTGAGTAAAGGTCAGCACACACTCAAAAGACCAGTTAAGAGTTCCAAAGACTGTTTCCATTAAACATTTCTAGTCTCTGACAGTCTGCAAGCAGCACATACCTGACGACTATGAGCAACACAGCTGATCAGGTAGCGACTGGGGATCTGACAGTAGACTGTACCTTAAAATCCCTGCTCTTGTGTCAAAACAAACATGGACACTAGGTTTGTACTGGTGAGATTATGCTTTTGGGTGAGACTCTGGATGGAGAGGTGTGGATCGAGGTGGTTTATAGAGCCTACATAGGAAAATAGAGGTAAAATGACTTTGTACAATGAAACTAACTTCAGGTAGAGGTGTAACTGCTGTAGGTCTTTCTATGTTTCTTTGTATCTTTCTCTGCCACCTGACAGCAGCGACTGAGCTAGGCGGGAGCATCTGGGTCCGACCAGTCATCATGACCAATAATCAGCTGTCTCTGAGTCTTTAAGTGTGTAAAGGCCTTTGAGGCTGTGTTGTGTGTAAAATATCTGCTTGTGTAATGTGTCAATTACACCATGCTACTTTTAAAGTAGCGTAGATAATAAAAAAATGTGTTGCTGTACATCCTCTTCTGAGTTCTCAATTTGTTTTTTGATATACATACATATACATATTTCTCTGATTATGAAGTCAAGGGATTTCAATGAATTGTGTCGACCTCCTATTAACAACAAAAGTCAACAGTCACTCTCTCAATATGGATCATATTTATAAATGGATTAAACTGACCTGGATAGTCGGTCGTTGTTCATACATAAAAATCATCTCCAGTGGTTCAAACAGTAACCACAGTATTGTTAAGAATCACACGCTTTTTGCTTATTAATAAAACAGGCATAGATGTCTATAAAAAGCAGCCTGACAGAACTCATCCTGTGACATGCTTACCGTCAGCGACTGATGAGATCATACGATATTCAAGGAGACAGAAGAAAAATGTCAGGCAGCAGATTTTCATCGTTTGTGTCTGAATGAGTCATAAACCAGGAATAGCTGCTAAAGTGTGATTTTTGCTCTTCTAACTTTGGCAGGTAAGGAATTCAAGAGTTTTGAGCAGTTTCCCACCACAGAGGAAGGTCATGAGATGCATACGAAAGCTCTGGAAAAAGCTACGCTTACAAGTGAGTGATTAAAGATTTCACCCTCCTTTGACAGTTGGTAATGCTGTTACATTAAAGTCTCTTATAACATTTTCCAAAGGTCATTGTGTTACCGTAGACTCGCACAGTCCTGGTATCCTGCACCATGGAGCGTCCGTTGGAAGCCTGGACGGTGACAGAAACCTCTCCTGCCTCTGGGAAACCAGTCAGAAGGGTGTTGTGCAGAGTCATCATAGGCTGTGTGAGACACAGGCTGTTAGTTGGCTCACATGTGTCAGACTTTTATTTAAACAGGAACTTTATGTCAGACTTTGTAAAGTCAGGTGTAAAATTACAGTTTTGATTTACTCTTTAAAGCTGCAATAATAAACAAAACATACTCAATATGGATCAAAGGATTATGCATAATGTAAAAAGTGCTACTCATTGTGATGAATCCGGGTAAAGTTTTATTTTGGAAGTAAGTCATTTTAGTTGAAAATTGTGGAATATTTCGCAGCTCCAAAATAAAACATACATACATTAGTGACAACAGTTAGATGTCAATATTGTGTCCTCAGCTTGTTTTACTGTTCCCAGAAAACAATAAATGCTGCTTTAAGGAAATCAGGAGTTTCACAAGCATTAAGGGCGAGATCTGAATCAGCTTTATTAGACAGCTAGTTGTGCCCTTTACCTGCAGGTTGCCTCCTATCCACCAGTAGAAGACGGTCATGTTGGCCTCAGTGGGAAGAACTAGGGCTGTCAGATTGACCTCATGGTTTCTCCCAGCAATGGGAACCACTTCTAAGTGCACTTCCTGTAGTGGAGCTGAAAAGAAGAATAAACTCAATGATTTCGTTCAGATAGAAAACTGATTGATTGGTGCATGATTTGGTTTTTATTGTCCTTAAATCGCAGGTCAAAGTTATATCAGTGAACGTAATGCTCCAAATAAGAGCATAATATCTGAGGTCAGACTTAATTTAATCTTGACAAAACAAAGGGTCGGTGAGTCTCCCACAGAAGCCTTCATTAACAGCTTCAACCCCCACAAAGAAACCAGCACTTTGAGGCTTTAAGCTGCACAAAGACAGTCGTCTTATCAAAGTAAAAGACAAAGTAAAAGAGAGATCATTCTCTAATCCCCCTCGACTGAGATGCTGAAATGTTCCTGTTGCTTTTTTTGATAGCTTGGTAAGATATGGTAAGCTGCAGGAAATCATTTCTGCCTGAGAAGTTAAAAATGAAAAGTTTTCTTGAAAATGCGACTGTGACTGTTTCCCCTTACAGCAGGGGGTGATCATTCGAGGAAGACATATTCCAGGTGACTGAACCAAATGCAGAAAGGTGTTTTCGTCTGTCTCTGTGTCGGGTGTTAAGAGAAAGGAGGATAAGAAAGTAGAAGAAATAAAGATTCCAACCTGTGACCTGGATGTACATGGTGGCTTCCTCGTGCCCTGCCATGTTCTCAGCCTTCACTGTGACTTTGTAGACACCCGGTTTTTCGTAGCGATGCTGGATGGGTTCATCTGTCACCGTCAGGTTTAGGTAAATGGCCCGGACCCCGTCGCCGAGGTCCACCTGGTACTTGGTGCTACTTGTGTCACCCTGGTGTGAGGAAGCATTTGAACCTCAGCTGATTCAGATCATATTAAAGGAGGAAGATCAAAATAGAACACCTTTCTGCCTACCTGCTCTTGGTGGATGATGAAGGTGATGTCGTCGCCTGGAGCAACAGCCAGCATCTGCCCCTTGATGCCGACTCGTAGTCCTTTAGGGGGCAGCAGAGGACAGTTGTGCTGTTTGGCGCTTTGCTCCTTGTCCACGCCACCTTCACACAAGTTAGTTATCACTTTCCTGTAGCTGAAGCACAGCAGAGAACAGTATAGTTGACTCTTTAATAAAAAATAAGTACATTCTTATTTGCTTTTATTTCTTAGACTTAGATGATAATGATGATGGTGAATTCTCATATCTATTAGTAATGGAACTACATCTGCCACTAATGTGACTGTGTGTGCTTATCACAGACCCAGTACTGGACTCGTAGGTTTGTCCTACATGGCAGTCTTCAGGTGGTGAATCTGGATCGTGCCAGAAGTCGGCGAAGCAGCGCTCATCGTTTGTGTGGGAACGCTCAAAACCATAGTCACTGCACACATGCACACAGACACACACACACACAAATAATGTAAAAAAAGTTTGAATACTTCAATAATTAATACATATGTTCTCTTATGTGATTAAATGTGGAGTAACACACAATGTGATGATTTGAGAAAATAATGGACAAGCAGGATGGTAAAACAGCGTAAAGCAGAAGTGTTGGTTTAATATATAGTATGATAGTATGATATAGTATGAAATTAGAATGATGTTTTGTGGTTGTCTTATGGTTTCTATTCATTTACTATATATTTTCATCTGATATCTAGTTTACAAACTTTTGCGGGCCCACTCAGAAGAGCAGAATATTTATTTTCTTCAGAATTATGACTTTTCTTCCTCAAAGTTCTCAACTTTAAACTTACAATTCTGATTTGTTGTCTCTCACAGTTCTGACATCAAACGCAAAAACTTTACTTTTCTCAGAATCCTGACTTCAAGCTCAGAACTGACTTTTTTTCAGATTTTTTTCTCAGAATTCAGACTTTAATTTAAATATTTCTTTACTAACTTCAAACTCAAAACGTAAACTTTTTTCCAAATAATTCACATTTGAAATTTAAAAATTGTGACCTTTTTCCTAAAGTAATTCATGATAGACTACAAACTCAAAATTCTGACTTCTTTGTCAAAGTATCAGTGTGTCCTCTTGTGTAGTTTCTCACCAGTTGAAGTCCTTCTCAGTGCACTGACAGGGTTTGTTGGAAAGAGCTGACGTGTAGCTTTTTCCTTTAATACAGAACGACGTGTCCTTCCTCTTCCTGAAACTCCGCTCCTGGCCCATAATGCACTTCTCCCCCTGAGGATGACCACAGTGAAGCGACAATTCAGTTTCAGACATAAGCACATATATTTATGTATCTCTGTGTGACAATTACCTGCAGGTCTGTGAGCTGCCAGGAGTCGTAGTCAGACTCGGTACACTGACGGGGGAAAGACTGCCTGAAGTCCACTTTAACAAGCTCCCAGTCTGATCTGTAGCTGATGTGGCCAAACACACTGTAAACACACACACACACAGTTTATTGTTACTTCTTCACATGTGGACATGTTTTATTAATTATGTCAATTCAATTGTTAATGTTAATTATGTTTGTTTTGAGAGTCAGACTGATGACATGAATGACTTTACAGTATCCAGCTCACTGTGAACTCAAAGTGATTAATTCTTCCTCACTTAATAATTACATACACATGGTGTATATATAATAACTCCTCATATATAAAACCTTATATTTCTATTATAAAGCAATAAGTAGAAAATTGGTATAAATTGGTATAACCTTTAGTTATTTGTACTTGACTTCTATTCCCTTACAAATGAAAGGAAAATGTGCTTGTTCCTCAACTAATGCACATTTATCTAAGCTTTAGTGATTCATTTTGCCTTGTGAATTAAGAGTTTTATATATAAAATATTTGAAGAGCATATAAAATATAATAAAAAATAATACGCAAGCAGTAAAATGATCTGGCTATTGATAACTCCAGAGTTATAAACTGTTAGTTGAACAGAAATAATTAAAACAATCCTGTCACACCTCTGTCACAGCCTGTTTTTTTAGATTAAGGATAATGGATGCAAGGTGACGAACTGGAATAATCCCAAAACCTCCAAAAATAATGGCCAGAGACAGTTACATAAGAAACATAAGACATGGACATCATAAATAGGAAATTACTATGAATAGTACTGGAATGAAATTGTTGCTGGATGTTTTTTAAATAGGAAACAACACAGTATTGGCAAGTGAACTAGTTAAGTTAAATTTATTGTAGCTCTAGGTCCCGAATAATTCAGAGTAATTCGTGGTAGACAAGTAAAAGTGTGCAGGATCTCTATCCAACCAGAGCATATCCTCAGGGAACGCCCTGAATTCATGTGCCACCAGCACAGAGCACAGGGACAAGGGAATGTGAGCAAAACTTAGCCAAGTGCAGTATATGCAGGACTAGAATGAAAGCATGCATTTGAAAAGACAGTGAACCTGAGCTGAGCTGGCCCGAATAGTAGCATTGAGTGGCTAAGACCAATGGGCCGGTGGAGAACAATGATCGAGATAAACAATAACCGACACAGGGAAACATGGACAATAATGAAATTGAGGGAAGTGAGTTGCAGCGGGCACCCACCAACGATGGCCTTCAATTGGGTTCGAGCATGGACACAGCTATTAGAGTCTGGGCCATGGTCATGGAAGATAACATAGCAGATAGTTAACTGGAGTCCCTGTTCCCGCTAAGTGTCGTGCCTGACACAATAGAGGCAGCGTGTGAGGACATGCAGGTCTGGGTGCTGAGTGAATAACGGATTCTGAGTCCAACACAGATTTTGCTGAGATTCTACTGACAAGGAAATCGGACAATAAGCAAAATCAAGAAAGGCAAATGAAAATATGCACTGAATGGTAGTGGGCTCCACAGTGGTTATAAAATCAATCTTGTTTTTAACATCACACGCAGGCATGGTCTGTCAGCAAGAAACCAGACAGGACATAGAGCTGTATGTTAGCACAAAGTGGAATGGCTCTGTGTTCGCATCTGCGGGTATAAATAAATCATGTGGTGTTGCCATCTGCTTTAATAAGAGCCGGGGAGTAGAAGGCCTGACGGGTGAGTTTTACAGAGCAGCTTTAAAGAGCAACTCGCTCTGGTGACGCTGGCCGTATATGAAAACATCCAAGAGACCCAGGTAGCACCAGGATCCCTTACTGAGGGCTTGATAACCCTGATATTTAGGAAGAGAAGGGACAAAACAGAACCTTGCAAACTACACACCTGTCAGGCTCCTATCAGCCCAACACGGACTATAACGTCTTCGCCAAAACATTGGTGATAGGTTAAAAACAGAAATTGGACAAATAATAGGTAGAGATGTTTCTGATACAATCAATTCTATTAGAGACACTAATACCACTTGTCAGGGTTTTGGCTCCACTTCCTGTTTTATTTTGACATCATTATCTGATTTCCTGCCTCCCTGGTTTCTGTCTCTAATTGACTGGTTGACTGGTTGATTGACTACACCTGTGTTGCTGACTATTTAAACCTGCTGATAAGCCACTCTTGTGCCAGATTGTCTGAATTGGTTCTTTTAGAGTGAGATGCTCCAGCCAGTTTGTGTTTGTGATGCCTGCTCTGTTCCTGAGGCTACAGTTTGTTACCTGTACCAGCTGAGCCTGGCATCTCCTGACTACTCTGCCTGTGCCCCCTTTGTCTCTGTAATTGATCTGATGTTACTCCCTGTCAATCTCTGGAAATATCTGGACTCTGACTTCAATGTAAATCTCTGTGTATTTCAGGATCTGGCCTCTGACCACTCTACGAACTCTCTGAATGACTAAAGTTGTCTACTCTATTTAGCACCTGACTCTCTGTTTAGTGAACATTCTTCGTGTTCTTCATTTGTGACTTAAGTATCATTTGATCTCCTCCATCTGATGCCTGCTGAGAATCCATTTCCCCTGTAAGCTGGAGGTTGTTTTATACACAGGAGTGTATTCCTGGAGATACGTCTTCCTGCATCCTGCTCTCAGTTTCTCAGTTGTGTTTCTAGCTACATGGAGGACGCCATCTTCAATGGGATCAGCAGGACCTGATCTAGAATCCTAATAAAGAAAAATCCATAAACAACTATGTTTGGTTACAGGTATGACTGAATATTCACATCATCAGTTTTCCTCTGACAATATATTTCCTTTAACCACACATGTGGTCTTTCTGCATTTACATGAGGAATGAAACTCAGCTGAGCAATTTCAATCTTCTCCACTAGATGGTGATGTTTAACAGTGAAACACAATTGGTGAATATGATTCCTACTTATTATCTAAGTTGCCTTTTTCTTTATTTGTGAGTTTTTTTGAAACAGACTGATGTGACAAGTGTCAAGAACTCTGACATGTGTTGCCGTGCTGGCGGCGCTCTGCGCTCACCTCGTTGAGTGCGAGGTGAGCGTGACTAATGTCGTCTTCACATCATCGTTAGAGGAAAGTGATGGATGTCTCAGCTGTGGATCCACATATGCTGCCGTTCCACCTTCTTATCCTTTCACTCCTTTGTTTCTCTTGTTCATCTGGGGGG
>OMLM01002916.1:32839-52791 GCA_900302695.1 Helostoma temminkii | reverse complement strand
CTGGTAGCCTGCACCGTTCTCCAGTCTTATTGATCTCTCCCAGCTGCAGCTCATCTGCAAGTAGCCACACCCCTTTACCATTGACCACGCCCCTGCTCCATCCCTTTGGCACACACACACACACACACACTCAGTCACTCACCCACTGATCAGCCTAATCATGCACACCTGTTTACTCCTCCTCTCTTCTACTACCTCTGCCAATCACCATAACTACGCCCACCTGTGTCACTCCATTTAAAAACAGTAGTGTTACCCTCAGTACCCTGCTGGTCTGTTCGTTTCCACATTCATTGTCATGATTCCGGTGCCTTAGTTCCAGTCCCTGGGTTCCTGTACATAATTCTCCCTTTTTGCCCCTATCTGCTCCTGTTTCCTGCTTCTTCCTGTTACTCTGTTCTGGATTTGCCCTCACCAAATGTCTGTCACTCTATAGTTATACTTGTGGTTTATTCCATTGTTGCTTTCTGCCTGTTTAGATTTAGGTTTTGGTTTTCTGCCCTAGCTTTCAGTTTATCAATATTTACTTTCAGCCTGATCTGTTTTTCTTATTGTTTTCTAGATGAGGGTTTTAGTTTGACTTTGTTGCATTTGTTAGATTTCCCAACCTTTTCATTCCTGCCACATTTTCTTCTGTCAAGTTTGCATTTCTTTGCTTCTGTATTGGCTTTTCCCTCCTTTTGGAGTTCATCCTGGTCTGCATTTGGCTCCACCAAGTTGATCACTTCATGACAGACATGTCATTCCCACTATCATACCACACCATCATTTCATATCACAAGATTTTATTTGGCAAATCTATTGCATTAATTCAGCTAGTTTAAGTATTTAGATGCGCTGTGGCCAACTTAAGACATTATGTGTTTTCTCTTGATGCTGTAAGTAAAATAAATGGTGGTTGTAGTAAAAAGGGGTTATAGTGAATACTACAACTATACATCTACAAATGTCTCTGGTCCTCCTGAACCTCCAAGCACATCAATAAAGTTGCAGTTTTACAATCAAGACGAACAAGCCAGTTAATTAGAACAGGCGTCTGGACGAACATTGCTGTTGCATCAGTAGCTTTTGGCTTGAGAACAATGCTGAAATGTGTTGCTCTCAAATTCAGCACACTTCTCTATTATGGAGCATTTGGGAAGGACAGTATTATTTGGGGCCGTAAAACTCCAATGAGAGAGACTTTCTGGCTCCAGAACAAACTGCAGGCCACAGAGACTTTTGGAAGCCAGAAAACTCAACACCTGATGAGGTGATAACATTGCAGTCATTTTGTCTAATGAAATGGTAAAAATCATGTTCATTTCACTTGTAAGAAGTGTTTTCCTGCAGGATTGCAGTGGCTCTGAGGTGAGATGTTTTCCACAGCCTTGCCAGAGCCTTTGGGGTTATTGATTTAGCTGGGGGCACAAAGGAGGGAAAATGTGAAGGACAACACTCCACGGTCTTTCGCTGAGAGATGGATGAGGGCCCATCTAAAAGGTCATTTGATTTAGCTGTGTGATAAATGTTTACTCCCTTATCTATGGTTTCTCATTATTTCATCCTTATTTATTAAGGTCGATGAGATAACATCTTGCTGAGCTCAAAATTGTCTGCATGAGCTGTGGGGAGACAGAGAGAGAGAGAGATGGATGATCTTAAATGATTTTGAATAGGTACAGTGCTGGACTGCGATAGGATCTTTCCCAGTACTGTTAAAATGTATAGAAAGGCTCAGCTAATGTGGAGTTTTGGAGACTGTGCTTAGATGTCATGGGTTAGTTCATGCAAATGCCTTCACCTAAGAGCAGGGCCTTATTTATCAGCTCCATACACTGTACATATCCAAGATTTTGAGATTTCTGTCCAAAAGAATACAGTCTCAGAAAACAGCTAAGATACTCAAGCGTCTACAGAGATGAGTGAGGCATTTTTTATATACATATATACTGTGTATACACATCCAGGTTCATAAATAATAGAACGTTGAGTTTGTTTTGGCATTTGTCCTCTGTACAGCACTACATTTCTGAAAATGAAACACTCAAGATGTGAGTGACTTTCGGCTTTACTATAGTTCAGAGGGTGTGACGAAAGTGTGGCATTATTCAGGAATTACAACCATTTCTGGGGGCTCATAAATAATGGAACAAATGGCTGACAAGCAGTTGCATGGCCAGATGTGTCCTTACAAACCTGACTGTATGTTTAAAGTACTCACTGAAAACTACACAAGGGATTTTTTTGTTTGTTTTTATGGCACTAAGATAAGTGCATGCAGCACAGTGGTTCAAACCAAAGTGAGTTGAGATATGCTGATAACGCTGAACGTTACCTCCCCTTTTTAAAATTTAGACTATGTGCACTCTGTAAATGTATGACATTATACTGATACAGGCACAGAGAACTTGTCGCTGTTTGTCAAACTTGTTGTCATTCAGCATGCGATTAATCATCTATGTCAGAACTACAAGACCAATGATTGTAATTGGCTGAAAGTGTATATACTGATCACTGTACATTTCAGTCTATACTCCACTTTGCCTAGCTCTTTTGCACTGTACTGCTGCACATGCATCACCCAAAACATCGTTATTATCATTATTGATGATTATCTACATTATTAATTTTGGCCTCCTGTTTACTTGCATTTAATTTGTTTCATTGTTCTTTGTCAGTTATCAGTAAATCACTTCGAACTGCACCACCCTGTATGAAAAATGCAATAGAGAAAAAGATTTGTTCTAATGGATGATCCACTACTTCTGATCAATAACAGTATAAATAATTAACCTGCATCGTATCCATCATATAACAAAATATGGACGACACTAAATGTTTTTTAAAAAAGTCAATGATATAACGATCTGAACCTGTTAACAGATGTATTACATCAATAAGGACCACTACTGGTAGGGCGAGTTAATCTTACTTCAGTATCTTGAGGGGAATAGAGGTGTCCTTAATGGCAACAATGACCCCTCCGTGGTCCAGGTACAGGATGTGATGTTCCTCCTCGAAAACCTTCGAAAAAAAAAAACATAAAACATTTGTGATTCTTCATGCTCAACTGCAAAATCATCCCAAATTATGAAAAGCTGAGAATTTCAGAGGCGGGCAAAGAAAGAAATTCTTTAGCACCTATGCTTTAACTTTTCAGTACGAAGAGAAAGTTAGTAGAGGAACAAATGAAAAGAGAAGAGATGTGAGAGTAGTAGGGGGAAAAAAGCAGCAAGGAAAGGCGTGATTTACCTGTCTCCACGTCTTCCCACAGTCTGAAGTGATGTACATCTCTTCCTTATACTCTACTAGCTTGGAGCCAAGGTTACCTGAAGGAAAAATGAAGAATTGAGTTTTATCAGACAGGCAGGCTTATATGAGGCATGCAACCTCAACAGATTCAAAGACGGACGGGTACGCAGTGAGAAATCAGATGTAAGGAGACGAGATAGTAAATAAGTAAACAGACAGAAACCATATAGGAGGCCCAACCTGGAGCATCTTAAATCATTTATCAGATAGAAAGGAAGCCCATAACACAAGTGGTAAAGTATCAAAATTAGGACCTACTAATAATGATGCTCTGTTCTGTAATAATAAAATAATACATACGTAAAAACCTTCTCTTACCTTTCACTACACTCTACGTGCCACCTAATTGTGATGTGGTACGATAGTTAAAAAATTATGACTAAAAAAGTAACTATGTAATTTTTTCCATTTAGCTTTGACAATTTTGTATCTTTGTAAATAAAAACATAATTATGACATCAAAAATCTGAAGAACATATTGGTACTCAAGTAAAAACCTCCTACATCATATTTCACTACTATGTCAGAATTTGCACAGGAAATAATTTGACATCTCTCTTAAAATGTGATGTAGTGCAGGTCAACACTTTGGTCAACACTTTGGTGAGTCTGGGTGTCTACACTGGCTGCATGCCGCATCAGTCTAGTATCCAATACCACTATTATGATTATACTCAAAGAGCTGGGATTACTATGCATGACCAATGTTACACTTGTGCAAATTTTTATTTTTTTTTTTTGGCAGGTTTTCATGATCAAATTGATGAAAATAGAAAGATAACAACACGGTTGTTGTTTTGTGTGATGTTTGAATGGTACTACTTTTCTGGCGTATTCCTGTGTATCTCACTATACTCTTTGTAAAAGTGTTTCTAGCGTATAGGTCTTGTGTGAACTCTATGTGCTGCTTATGCCATGCTTCCGGTGTAGACACAGCAGTTTTACAGTTTTAGTGTTGCATCTGGGTCAGTTTGGGGGACTGACATAAGTCATATGATTTCTATCCCTAAAATTAGTGGAGCTCTAAACAGACTGGTTCCTACACTTCCCATAAGGCTGATTGTCCCTGTGTAGTTAATGCACTTAGTTTCAAGTTCCACTATCCTAATACAGCTTTTTGTTATGAATTTGCATTATTTAAGCCTGACCCAAAATAATCTTGATGGCATCAATATGGCATAAGCAGGGTTGTTGGTCCTTGAGTAGTTACTGAATTTAATGTGTAGGTCATACATTTGACTTTGACATTTTCTAGTCAATATTTTATTTTTTTAATGTCCAATATTTGTGTGTGTGTGTGTGTGTGTGTCTGGCAGAAACTGGTTTCCACAGAAGATGAAAGCATGGCCTACTTGGCTTATTTTCCTTATCTCCTAAACAGACACTGCACTTACTTCTCCTTATTGAGTTTTCTGGATCTGTGTTTTCTTCCTTTCTGTATGAAATGCCCACACACAAACAAACCCAGTGGAGTATTCAATAAATAAAAAGTGCTGGCAGCTCAGTGAACCCCTCTGTAAGTTGGAGTGCTCAGCCATGAAGCAGTGTGGGTTTACACTTCACCATTGCACAGACTGAAATGAGGTTAAAACAAAGGTTTGTCTCTAGAGGAGTGACACTTTTTACACGCACATAATGGAGCTTTATTGTAGAGGTTGTAGACAAAAACACACCAAGGCACCCTCACACACAAATACACTTCTGGGTTTATGCAGTAACACAAACACTCTCACATATAGTGGTATCAACTCATAGTTCTATAGTTCGGTTTCATTTACGTATTAATATGTATCTACTGTGGAGTGTCTGAAATAAATGAAATGATGAAATGTGAATGTGCAATAATTTCCTCATTGAATGACTCTAAACGCTTACCTCTTCTGCTCCTTCTTATTTCTCTAAGAAGAGAAATTCACAAAAAACAAACTTTCTTTTCAGCCAGAGGGGATTAGGCTTCATTCTGGCCCCATGTGGCTGTTTTTTTAAACCCCACAGACAGACACAAACTATACAAGGAAGAATGTGAAAAACGGTGCAGATGACTTCGCTGTAACCTAACGTACATACATCTGTATATAACAAGTATAGCTCTAACCTTACCCATGTCTTCTTGCAGTAGAAAACAGAAGCCATGTTACTGGATTATCAGATGTTGAACTCTCATTTAAAATATTTTGTGTTGGGACTAGAAGCAATGATTATATCAATGTAAAATAGATAAATGAAAAGGTAATATAGTCAGGAAAACAAAATAAACAAAACAAATTGCTGTGGAGACTCACCAGCACCCATGATGAGACCTGGCGCAGAGTCTTTGGTGTGAACAGTCCCAGACACATAGGGGTTGTCTGCCCAGCGCAGGTGGAGGTGGAGGTGACAGTTTGGCTGCAAACAACAGACAGAATTTATTGAAAGAATAATCATCATAATCTTAAACAGCAAATCACCATGTTATGTTGTTTCACAGTGTATTTCTACAACTTGATGTACTTTACTAAAATGAAGCAGATCACATAGATGCATGATAATCCTGCTGTAAATACAGCTCTATACAGGGGTTTCAGTGCTGTTATACAGCACTTAACATATTATTTTATATTTAATAATAGCTAATTAGTTTCAAGACATTCTCAAATGCGAGCTTTTGTCAGAGGCAGAGCTGCTCTGGCTCATTCTCTGCTTTCAACCACTGTCTCACAGTGGGGGAAAACCACTTTTTGCTGCTTGCAAGTGAACAACTGTGGTTTGGAGCTGTGCCGCATGCCTGCATGACTGTTTTAGCCATATTAGAGCTGTGTTTAGTTACTGCTGATAAAACCCCAACCCTTCCTGCTGCTGCATAGCTTTCCAGCAGCAAAACAGCGGGATGATTTTATTGTTAAGGCAGCCATAGAAACGTATTGTCCACAGAGTTAGCAGGGCGCTACACAACATGATATGAACCTATGTTGTTCTAGTTGGACAATGAATCAGTTTTAAATGCTGCACAATTAATATGTGCTTTCTGTGGTTTGTGACAACCATGATGCTTACAACCAAAGTCACAGTAAACAATCCCTTTACAGAATTTAATACTGCCATTGTGAGGAAAACCATTTATGCCATGACAGTGTGGTTTAGTAGCCAAGGATGATCATGGCTGAATGGGGCAAAGGAAATGTCTGATGTAATCAATATGCCATACTGCTAACAACAGTACTACATTTAGTTAAAATCTGATGCTTTAATAAACACACTGTCTGTGTACAACAATGTTTTTATGCATTATAAACCACTGACTAAATGTTTATATGATGCTTAGATGCTAGAAAAGTAAAGTGTAGAATGTAGGCATTAATCTCCAATATACTTAAATCAGATAATATGATAAAGTGCTCCTGCTCAGACAAGAGGTCATTAATCTAATCCAGTCAGGTGGCAAGGTAATGGATACAGCTGAGTGTGCTTCCCTGATAGTGACACATTAGATAGTAAATCTAGAATCTGGCTTTGTCTACCTTGCTGACTTGTGATGTCAGTGAGGGTATATGTGTGATGCCAGCGTTTAAAATAAAGCCGTCTCTTTGGCCAATAGATGGAAAGACGTGAATCCAGGAGAGTTGATTTTCTTTGCTGGGTATTTATGTTGAGGTATGGATGAAGCTAAAGTTAAGATAGGTCAGTATGAGAGAGAACAGTTGCATCAGTATGTCTCAGCGATGATAAACAAGTGTCCAGCTGATACCTTTGTCTCCTTCATATCTGTCAGCAGACTAGATTGATGGCTCAAATAAAGGACTCGACTCGCTTCCCCTCTATCTACCTGAGAGCTGTGATGTATGGATGTAAGACCGTGGGTGACCAATTGCTCTTTCTCGTGTAGCCCCCGCAGAAGCATCTTTGACAAGATGGATGGAAGAGCAGGGCAGGCATTTCACACACATTCAAGACTCATCCTTCTCAACCTGGTCAACAATTGTCATTTGACTGATTGTTGGTGGTACAAGACTGCATCCGCATAACAATGTGCATAAAAAGTTTGAACATAAATTCAGTATAGTGTAGTGTAGTATAATAGTAGACGAAGGAAATTACAATATTTAGTGCTGTGCTACAAGAGAAAATAAAAGGAATTCACATAGGGCATTAAAGGGTTAGAAATAGGTGAATGCCATTGGTGGCTGTGTAACTTACAGTGGAGTCCAGGTGACAGGTAGCTTAGCTAGCTAGCTGTTATGCTAAAATACATCAATCATCTTTTACAGTGTGTTGGACATTTACCATCATAATGTATCTAGGGGTAACAAATTCTGGTCCTCACGGGCCACTGTCCTGCTTGTTTTCCAACTATCTTTAAGTGCTAAGATGGTTAGAAAATAAACGGGACAGTGGCCCTTGAAGACCAGCATTGGCAAACCGTGGTATACACATGAGAATGAGCTCTTACCGCCTTGCAGCTAACTGGTTTGCCGTTCATGTCAGTGGTAGGAGGGGTCAAGGGTTCCCAGTTTCGTCCTTTGTTGTAGGTAATGAGGGTCATCACTTTGCCATCAGTTTTCTGATTGGCCAGAAAGACACCTTTAATTCCACGTACCTAGAAAATAAGGTGAAGTAGAGCGAGAGTTTATACTGCTGAAATATACCAATTTTTTATTGTATAATGTATAGAGAACTGAGCAGCAAATGCCCTTATCCAGTAACAGAGACTTAAAGTTGTATTTGTGTAACCTAGTAAATTACAGTTTGCTAATTACATAATTACACAGCAGTTGTTAACAAATTGAAATCAAATGACAACCAGTTGTAAAATAAATTTAAAATTTACAAGTAATTAGGAAGTGTCTGTGAAAATAAATAATGTGCTTATAATTAACCATAATTTCCCCTTAATACTATGTTTTATTGAAAATATGCTTTTTTACATAACCTATAACTATAGAGTCACATTTAGAATACTAAACCAACATAAGAGAATATGCTCTTTAACCGTCAGCACTGGATGAAACTTGATTACCCACAGGGCGCTACATGTATGTTACACAAACAATGCACTTGGAGAAAGCTACTGATGCAGAAAGTGCAGGGCTGTAAAAGTTTAATACACTGAAATCGATACATACACACTGCATGTTTTCTATTGCTGTGTGAAGCTGATGTTGAGGTAAGCACAGACAGACACAACAAAGCCATCTGCAGACTCCCCAAACTCCAATTATACAGCACTGATGTTCATAGATAAATTAATTAATTGCTTAAATCAAAATGGTCTCTTTGTCACCACGTCTTCATCTCTCAACATCAGTTCAAAGCTTCATCTTGTTCCCTTCATTTTATGCTCCTTTTGCCTCAATTCTTGATTTAACTCCTGTATGTTGTTTGTTTGTCTGTCTGGTCTGTCTTCTCTTCTTTCTCAGCATGTGATGAGAGTGCAGCCCAGAGCGAGGGATGAAAGCAAAGGGAGGAAATGAGTTTTGCAGTGAGGGTCTATGCTTCCTTGATCCACTGCATATTCGTTTTCCCTCCAACACTTCCATGTCCTCTGTGACTATTTATCCAGAGACCTTGCCAAAACACCCTTGTGACATAGAAGTGGACAATTGCTTGGCAGATTGTTTGAGTATATAGAGAAAGACAAGCCCAACACAATGCAATGGTTTCTATTTTGGCTGCAGTCGCTACAACACTTGTACTTGAGCAAATTTGTAATAAATTCAACACTTCTTTCATTTAAAGTAGACATAAACTGATGAATACCTATACTTAATATTTATATAAAAACCCTCCCCAACGGTTAGTCTGTCATGGACCATTTTTTAAACTGCTGCTACATAGAGAAGCTTTCCAATTACATCTTAGGAACTGCAACCTGACAAAGGCCCGTCAAACTTTGGGGGTTTGGGTCTGTAGGTGGAGCAAGACTCAGCTCATTGAAGGGTGATACTTTGCAACAACTGTTAAACTTGACTCTTCTTAGAACACCTGCCTAACTAGCTTAGCACCCATATTAGCAACTTAGCATTACATTCAAAATCACAACTTAATAGTATATCATTAGGTTAGAGTCTGTAGTACTCTACTTATACCCCTGTATTGGTATACAGGGTTGTATTGTTCCATCCAAGGATATTTCATATTTCAACACACATCTCTGAGGAACTGGAAGTTATCCCATCAACCCTGGGGTTTGTGGACTGCTGCTCTACCAACACACTGGAAGGAATTCTTGGCATACCCAGAGTAGGATAGCTGGCTAGGAGGAAAGACCTGGGCCACCTTGATTACCCTTCTATGATAACCCAGACCCTGATACTACTTTGTTTTGTCTTCTCCTGTTGGAACTTGCTCTAAAGCAAAGTTCCCTGTTTTTGCTGAAGTACTACTGCTTAAGCTAAACAAATAAATCCTGATCTTATTGGATATTGATGTGCTTGTCAGTTAAAGCTGCATGCTCTTTTGCGCATTCTGAACAAACTGTTATGTGCCTGGAAATCTCAGCACATATCTAATTGTGGCTGGTCGGGGACCAGGTGCATGAGGCTGGTCAGGGACCAGGTGCATGACTTTGCAATTTTGAAACACTGGCATATGATATGTGGATGCTTTGATTGTACTTTTCCTAATTGTTGATTGTCTGCTCATTGGTTCCTGCAGGAACCAATGAGCAGACAACCACTTGCTTCTCTTCATTCTTCAAATAATGCTATCATATAACCAGTGCCACAAAAACATAAAGCAACATGAATTTAACATGGTAAAAAAAAAGTTTTTAGATTGGTCCCATTTGGTTTTGCCTGCTTTATACTTGTATATCGTGTATACAAAATGTTGTTTTTTAAATATTAAATGGTGTTCAATGGTGACAATGTCCCCACCCTTCCACCTCATCTCACCTCCAGGATGTCAATGAGAACATTCTCCTCTGGCTGCTTGGTGCTGCGAACATTTTCCAGGACTATAGAGTAGTACACGCCCTGGGGATCTGACTGGTACAGGTTATACGTGTCTGACTGGTACCACTCCTGGAGAGCGAGGAAGACCTGGTTCTCGTCGGTACTCACTATCTGAACATCCTGAAAGAAGAAGAAAGAGGAGACTTGTGTCACAAAGGGTTGATCGATATTTTCTGAATCAGTAAAGTTGGGAAGAAAAAAGGCATGAACAACAACAAAATAAAGAATAATGAAACTGAAGAAATAGAAGATTAATTTTAAAAACAGAGCAGAGACTCAGACTTTAGAGAGATCATTACAGAGGAAACATACAAAGGCAAAAAGAGGAAAACAGATTTGACATTGAAAAATGGAATAGGAAAACAAGTGAAGGGTAAAATAGAAGAAAATAAAAGCAGCAGGAGATGACAGGTGGACATTGGAAAGAGGAAACGAAACAGGAATTAAGAGGTGAAAATAAAGCAGAAAAATCAACAAAGTCACATCCTTTGACAACCTAATCCAGTAAATATAGAACTACAGAGTCACAGAAACATTTTACCCATCTGAAAACTGTTGCAGTTTAGAAAACGTGTTAGGTGTACTTGTCAAAGGGTCATCCAATGCAAATGTCTTCATCACTCATGAAAGACCATAACGACTGTACAACAAGCGACTCAGCACTTTCTCTCTGTTAGTAATTACATTAACATAACATTTTAAAATAAAGCTATTAGAACACAGGAGCAAGGGCCCAAGAAGGTGTCTCTAATCACTGATACTGTCACTGATCTTACTGAGAAAACCATCACTCGAGAGTAATAACCATATTGAAAGCTTAGCAATGATCTTCATATTAATGAATGTACTGTTCTGGAGTCACTTTGTAAACTGTGTGCAAATTGCAGATCTCAATAATTTC
Organism: Helostoma temminkii; assembly: GCA_900302695.1. Lineage (NCBI taxonomy): Eukaryota > Metazoa > Chordata > Actinopteri > Anabantiformes > Helostomatidae > Helostoma > Helostoma temminkii. Next base: position 41,667 of record OMLM01002916.1, on the reverse strand, counting down.
ACTTTTTCACCCTCAGAAAATGGTAAAACACTGACTACTGAATACAAATACTCTCCATAGACTTCCATCCATCACCTCTATCTCTGCAGACTCACCTGGAGTCAGCTCTCCACCTGCCAAAGTGGCTAAAAACATAATCTTACATCTACAGTACATACAATATGTTGAGATGAGGACATAATTACACTCAGAGGTGGTATAGTGTGCAATGACTTCTCTTCAAAAATACTCCACTACATTAGAAACAAAGGTTCAAAGTTGTTGCTTAAATACATGTTTTAAAATTTAAGTACAAAAGTAAAGCTATTATGAAAATAGTGGTGGACAACATGTCTCCCGTTTTTGTAGTGGAGTAAAGGTAAATGTAGCACTAACTGGAAATATTCCAAAAGTAACAGTACAGTTGTTTGCATGTTTCTTTGTTTTATTGTTAATTTTTGGATAAATGCAGAGTGAAAAACATCTGATTGCAGTGGGCAAATACAACCTCAGACGAATATCAATGTTTAACTTGCTCTATGTACTATTATTTATTTAACAAAAATAAGTAAGTATAGTCATTATAGACTTTATGGACAGCTGCACATTCATAATGGTGCTGCTACTGGGTTTTATTGTTTTGTCCAAGGATATTTCAACACACATCTGTGAGGAACTTGTAATTATCCCATCAGCCGGGTGTTTGTGGACCACTGCTCTACCAAAACACTGCCACTATGGAACACATGCTCCCAGACTGGGAACTGCACCCCAGCCGTTGGCATGACAGGCAGAGATATGGACTACTTTACTAACATCACTGCCACTGTACACGTCCCTCTTTGCATTAGGCAAAAGTGTTGATAAATCTTTTCATGTGAACATTATTTATACCTAAGCTTACTATTAGTTGTTTAATGGCATGCTATTGGAAGGAAGTAGAAAACTTAAATGCTGCTTTGTATGTGTTTGAGTCCAGTAATGTCGTAACTAATGTAACGTAAAATGTCGAAACACTGCAGTCAAGGAACAGGTTTAAATATTCTACTTCTAGGAATCGGTTACTGAACTGGGTAATTACGAACGGATGCTGAAAGAAGCTTTTCTTCACACTCAGTAAATAGATGTAAAGATACAAGTGCTGGGTGGATTTGGATGACATGAGAAAAGAAGTAGATGATTACAGGTGGTTGCTTTTCTAAGCTGTGGCACAGAACAGTCACGTAGTTCTGTCTGAGTGTGTGAGTACGACTGTGGTAGTTTATCACACTGGCACTGTACAGAAACTTTGAAGTTACTTTTTCTCACAGTAAACAAAAAACAAAAGCGTCATGAAGGACTGAATTCAATATAAGCTTCCTTCAACACATGTTGGTGAAGTGTACAAATGGCAGCAACAGTAGGAATAGTTAAAAAAAGACATAAAATATTATTTTTAATAATACAAATGCAATAGCCAAAACTACAGCTCAGTCAAATCTATGTCAACAAAGAAAACTGGCTACTCCCTGTTCCATAACTGGAGTCTGTGGCATTTGAGCTGGGCTTTAACATTGCAGGACTAAAGAAGCTCAATGTAGCATAAGGACAAGGGAAAGACAAATGGTTATGGGAAACCTCAGCATCTGGCACGAGAAGTTGTGTGTTTTCAAAATGCCACCTGTTTGGCTTCAAGTGCATTCTCAGGCTAAAAGGCTGATTTAAAACAGCAGAATATCTCTACTGACATCCTTCTTATTTGTGCTGCATCACTGAATGCCCTCTGAAAAAACACCCTTCATCCATCTCTGTCAGGGCCAGCAAGGCCACAGTCGCCCCAAAGACAAGAGCCACGAACTATTGGTGATATATTAGACAACCACAGTAAGACATAACACTGGGCTTAGCTAGGCTTAACTTCCCCTGAGCTCATCTTAAATGGTTTTAATAATGCTTAAAAGGGAAAGACAGAAAGAATAAGATGTTTCCGGCTAAAGCTCCATTTACACTTGAATGGAAACTGTGTGGGTGCAGAGGAACTCTATGCACATCCTTAAAACTCAAGTGCCCTGTGCATGGCTAAAACAATCCACAAGAATGGGCCTAAACAAGCAATGTGATTAGTCAGCTGAAAGTAATACACATTAGTAAAAAGCCACAGTCTGGACTGAAAACCAGACAGCATGAAACAAGAAACAAGAAATGCTACAAAAGAGCAGAGGTTGAAGGTGAATGAAAGGAAGCGTGAAGTGAAAAGGTGAAACAGATGGTGCAGCACTGGCTCAAGCACATTGTGTTACTCTTTATTTTACTGTTTTTCTGATGCCATTATGAAATGTGCTGAAATATGAAATAAGATGTAGTGCTACCTCAAGGCGTACATTTACGTTCTTTGGGAGAATGGCTATCAATCAGCTTGCATATACCATCATCTATCGTTGACGGTGATTGTGATTTATTTTCTTTTAAAGTCTGTATTATTGTGAACTCTTCTTTCCCTCATTCTACTACGCGCCCGACTCCTCTGTTTACTAGAACTTATGTGTAACTAATACCAGCAAACAACAGCAAATACATTTCCAATTAAAACCCTCCTAATGAGAACTGGATAGCTTTAGCAATAAAGTGTGATAATGCGGAATAAAGTTTGCTTCATGTTTTTTATGGTTTCATGGTACAGTTCATGGTACACTAGGGATATTCAAACCCCAGAGCCCCATATCTGTCCAGTAAGACTAACCTCTACCCCTTTTTGACCAACACAACACTGGTTCTAGTTCCTAGTAACTAGCTAGTGCTGGTTCACACTTGGTTCAACTCATAGACCTTCTAAGAACGTCTTTGCTTTTCCACTCACTAGAGAGTGTCACATGTCACTGAATGCGTCTGGATATGACTCTGTCAGGGCATAACTAACGGCAAGCACAATAACAAGCTCTACAGTGTCTTGCTACAAGAGTCGCTTCTGACTTTGTGAGTCTACGCTGGCTTCCAAACACACTTGATGCCAATCTGGAACAAGATTTCTTGGCCAAGAACTGGCTTAGTGAAAAAAGGGTACAAATCAGGTTCTGACACCTTTTACTATAATCTCTAAGCTTGGCTTCATGTGTACTTGTCTTTGCCTACATTCTTCTTCTGCCAACCTCTATTCTTTCCCGTCACATGATACAACAGTAATATTTTTTGACCTAGAAAGATGATTTAAGACAATGCCTACTTTTGTCATTTCTCATACGTTGGGTTATTCCAGACTACTATTTAATAGATTAAACTCCATCATTACCCAGTCTTGGTCAGAATAGTTTGAGGAATGTCTTGCTCATTTCATTAAAAAAGCGGACATCTGATGCCAGATTTCCCCTGGCAGTCAGCTGTGACATAATAGCCTCTTCAGTGTGCTCACACTCTTTCAGCAGCATTGAGCTCATTTCCTTTCACACTCTAACAGATCCCATTAATCATATTAAAATCCCCATCCTGCCCCTTTGGACATTATTCACACTGAATTTTCTAAAAAGGCCTTGGATACGGTCAGCCCACACATTTTACCTTCCAGAAATACTTGATTGACTTCTGGCTTCATTTGCTGTCTTAATGTATCCTGTTAAAGATAAGATCAATCCTGTTAATAATTATAAGCATATATCTTTATAAACATCGTCAAAGGTGTCGATTCGCAAAAGTAAATTAGGTATCAGGGCTTTTAAAGTGGTTTTGACTGTTATCCAATGTAGTGAAAAGGTGAATGAACAAATACTTCACACAATTGTTTTTTTGTTTTTTTTGGTACATTCTGGAATAACATACTGGCAACTATATACTTTTTCACACTCTCCGGGTTATTTGGCTTTGTTATGCCGTTGTTGCGACATTTAATACTACTGCACAGTACTTCATGTACATACTGAACTTCTACCCCTATGTCAGGAAATTAAAGTTAGCACTTTGAACTTTGGATTTTACTACCATTTTCACAAGTTAAAGGAAAGATTCAGGGTTTTTCAAGCTGGTATTAATACAGTATTGAGGTGTTTACAGTATACGTATGTTAATGACAGAAGCTCTTGGTTATTGTAACTGTTTCTGCTGTGCTGAGCTGTTCATCTGTATCATGACTATGCTGTAGGAAATGGGGTCACTGTGCACTGCCCTGATTCTTAGCAAAATGCAGTCTAAAGTATGAAGACTCATAAAAGAGTCCCAACCTGCCCAAATTGTGACAAAGTGGCAGTGATTTTGGGAACTATTACTATGTAGTGGCAACCACATCCACTGACAGACAAGCAAGCCACCTTTGTTGTAGATGATTAAAAAAAATCTTCGTTACTGACTAATTTCTCTGTATAAGTTACCAACTGTACCTTTTACCATTACCTGACACTTTACGATTCCATGTAGCTGTTGAATATATAGAGTGTAGTGCCCCTTTAAAGTACTTTATAAACAATAAAATCATTTGTGAAGGAAGAACCCAACACTGTAAAACTGTAGCACCACTGTGCACATATACAACTGCAGTGCCACTGACCAGGTCCATACCTGGTCCAGTTTAGAGCTGACTGTGGTTGTATTTTCTTACTAGGTTAAACAAAGTGTTAAAAATCACAGAAAGGTGATTACACTCCAGGTGGTAGACAGCACCAGGGAAGAGGGAAGCAGAGCAAAAAGGGACAATTATTACCTGTGATTTCACAGCCCAGCAAGCTGTATATGTGTGTACGTGTGTGTGTGTGTGTGTGTGTGTGTGTGTGTGTGTGTGGTTAATCCATAACTTGGGTCAGGTCTCGCAGGACAGAGCCAAACTGCTTTCTCTGATGGCCTCTGCATTTTTCATCCCCCAGCCTTTCAATTATTCACAGTGGAAAAACATGGAAACACTCCCTGTCTCACCCCCCCTTCCATCTCTCACTCTGTCCCCCTTTCTCTCAGTATTTCTCCCTGGTCCTGCTTCCCCTCCTCTGTGTTGCTCGACCTGAAAGCTTCGCTCTGTGTGACCTATCTGCTCACCCAAGTAAGAGGACACATGTAGAGAGAGAGGGAGACAAGAGAGAGCAACTAGGGCATATTTTAACTGAACACACGCCTGAAGGCACACGCACTCGTACACAAACTGATTTATCCACCAGCTTCCTGCCACGCCTAATCAAATTGATCCCTATCGTCTCTATGTGGTGTAAGGACAGCAGATATATGTGTGTGTGTGTGTGTGTGTGTGTGCGTTTGTGTAATAAAATACCTTTCACCTTCATTAAAAACCCCTGAGTACTGTAGCTGAAGTTTAGATTACATTTCCCTAAGTGCTGGACTTGAGTTGAATAAGTGTAATTCTATACATTTCCTGGAATGTGTGTGTGTGTGTGTGTGTGCGTGTGTGTGTGTGTGTGTGTGTGTGTGTTCTTCAGAGTCTTCTCTGACAGTGTCAATGGCACTGCCTGTCTTAAAGGTTTTTCTTTCTGAATCTAAAGTAAAAAAAAAAAAAAGTATGCGTTCTTTCCCTCAGCTTTCAATCAGAGCAGTTCAATAACACTTGGGCTTGTGCCACACTTAAATGGCCCCCTGTGCCACCAACACTGTCAGCAAAGGTTCTTGTATTGGAGAGGAGCTCATCTATCGTCTTTGCTTTTGTCAGTGACACATGAGGTGACTGGATCTATGCTTAATGCTGAATATCTCATGGGTACTACAGTAATGATGTATCAGGCCAGAATTAGGTGTTTTGGTAAATGGCCTGTTCAGTTGCAGTTTTGAAACCCTGCACTTCCAGCTATTGTGCCTTGTTGGGAGGTTGTCCACATTAAAAGCATTCTCACCTAAAATGTCTAACGTAATGTCTAACTTTCTATGTTATTATCTGTATGATTTTTGTCATGACCAGCACCTGTATGTTGGCGTGCATTCACTCAACCTGTCTCTGTTTCATTCAGGCAGGGAGTGGTGCCTGGGTACAATGTGCAGAAGACTGGGCAAACTCAAAAGATACACTCAGGAAATCATGTTTTGGGGACAGCACATCAAAGTGACAGTTGCTTGATAGTATTCAACATGCGCTGTGAATTCTCCCATCATTGACCTGCTGTATTCACACGTGAGGTCAATCAGACATTACACAGATTTTGTACTAGATGTCACTGTAGCGGTATATATGCAGTTATCTGCTGCATATAAGTAGAATTTCGTCGGCATCAAACACAAATACATACATTTCAGTTTCAACTGGCATTAGTTAATCAAATACATGTTTGTTGTGCTTTACCTTTGGCAAGGCATACTTTGGAAACCTCATCTGGACAAACTCATTGCGGCGATAGGACACATAGTATTTGGTGCGATTCCCTGTCGTGACCTGTAAAAGGAACAAAAAATAAAATTATCCACACAGCTAACACAGTTTAGCATGACATGCCATGTTTATTTTTTCTAGCAACAAACAATGTACACTATCCAAAAATTGTTATTGTGCTATTATTGTGTTATTGTGCTTGCCATCCCAGTTAACTATAGGGCTGGTGGTTCATGGCCTATGTCAAAGTGTCCCTGGACAACACACTGAAACCTAGCGCTGTGGGAGGACCATAGCCACTGACAAGAAACAAGCCAGTGGAACAAGTGCTGGTCCCAAGACTGTGAGGGAGGCGTGTGTCAGAAATTGCAAACCTGTGTCCCCCACTCCCCCAGGGGATCAACCAAAAGAAAAAAGAAAAACAGAACGAAGAAAGAGAGTACCACTGGGCTCCAAATAGTTGGTACCAAGACATAACAAAAACATATTGAAGCCCACAGAAACTCAACCTAAATTGGGAAAAGCTGTTAAACTCTGCAATTCACTGTACAAAATAAACAACAAAGATATGTTTCTACAGGGTGCCGAAATCTAAAGATTTATTTTGTGCATTTTCCCAGCACCAAAATCAGGTACATAGAACGTCAAATGTCAGGAAACCTGATTTCTGCCCACTTATCAATCAGTGAGTGTCTGTGCACTAATTTTAAAATGAAGTCTGACTAAAACTGAAACCAAGACTAAGTGCCCCATAGGCGTCTAAACTAGGCCCTTTTCACATAGTATTTCTTTATTTCAGACAGTTTACACCATGAAAAAACCTTTCGTGTCTGTGTGTCTCTCACAGCACTGTCACTTCACTCTGAGAGACAGTGAATGTCCATAGATCATAATGGTTCTTTGATAAGTTGTCAGATCACTGCCCTTAATCATCTGTTTTACTCTGGTTTTCGCAGTTTGCCCTACCGAAGGCAGCCAGGTTGCCACTTGTTCTGTGACTCAGTCAAAGTGAGGGGGGCCTGGTTAAGTAAGCTTGTAAATAAATGTTCCTGCAGACTGAGGGAAAACAGACTAATAAGGCAGTCTGCACCCACCAGTGAGCAGCCAGAAGAGTTGAAGAGCAGAGTTGACCATCTGTTGTTACTGACTCACACCTCGCTGGAAGGTAAATGCACAGAAACCTAACCTGTGCCCCACAAGCCTCGTCATTCAGCTCACAAACTCGTGGGTACCTGTGGGTAAAAGGCTGCATCACACTGCTCCCCACTGCTGAGAGAGCACTGAACTAGAATACCCAAACAGCTGAGGCTACGTTAACTTTGGAGAAAGACACGGCGTTGGTGACTGACAGTGACTTAAAGAGAAGCTGAACGTGTCATATCCCAAGTGATGGGCTTAGATGCTGGGAAGCCACTTTCAGAAACACACTCCTCTCTGTCAGCGTTTGGCTTTTTGTAAGGTGAGCAGCGCTAAAACTTTTTAGAGCCGCTGCTGTTTTAAAAATCTGATGGAGAACTTTGTATTCAGAGCTTCTATTTTAGGCTTTTGTGGGAAGAGCTTTTGTGTTTTCTTATTCTGGTTTTTCCTCTTCTTGCATATCCGAGCCTCCATCATTGGTGTTCGTGTCGACCTGTGATTACAACCACCATTTGTGATTGAAAGGAGCAGACCAGCACAGCTTTTTTATGTGATGAAAAAGTGATGAAACAATAAAAGACAGTTAAAAAAAGACAACCCCTGGAGGAAATGTTATTGATGTTCAAAAGGAATCGCTTTAAAATGGTTGTTGAAGTCAGATGAGATGTGTGTATGCGTGTGTGTGTGTAAGAGAGACTGCCAAATATAGTGCTGCATTCTTATCTCTGATTCTGCATATTTATATGGTGCTTTAACATCTAATAAGTAAGGACCTGGCTACACCACATGTGTTTACTGCATTTCTACAATCATATAAACCTGTCACATAGTAAATTATAATGGAAATAATGAATCAATCAAGTGATGTTATTTGAATCAGCCTTGCTTGGATTTGAAGCAGGATTATTGTTATATGTTAAAATGATTTAAAATATCAAACAAAATATTTTAACCAAAGAAAATGTAAAACCAAACTAAAATTAAAGTAATAATTACTAAAATCAAGAAACAAGAAAATAAGAAAAAATCATTATTGGTTTTGTGTGAAGTTCAGACTTCAGAAGAACTAGTTGAAAGATTAGTTAACACAGAATAAAATGAACAAATTCATGTTCATACTTCATAATTTCTTTTTACAGTCCCCAAAAATGTCATGCACCCACCTTAGAAAACTTCATCAGTGAGGTGCGTGATTTGGTCGTTATGCTGAGGTCCTGTGATTAACCTCCACTTGTGAAGCACAGCTGACCTACACTCTGTGCGGACCCTGAACTCCTCATACACACATGGAATGAACAAAGCCTGTGCCACTTGTGATCACCATAGTTTTTAATGGTGCTTACATTCTTCAGTTCAAATGAAAACATTTGTTTCACTGAAGAACTTTGCATGTTCGATGAAAGTCGCTTTCCTTATATGTTTCCTAGGAGTCAGTGCAGTGTCCTAGAAT
>OMLM01002915.1:5926-34493 GCA_900302695.1 Helostoma temminkii | reverse complement strand
CTGCTGATTAAATTGTGTTTTCAGGTCGAATAAAAACAAACAAAACAAAACCTAGGGCTTAACCTAGGGTTAAAGGTATCCTGTAGATGTAATATAACATACAAAACCATACTGCATAATCACCTTACAAAATATGATATAGAATCAACAATCAGCAGTTCCCTGGCTCCCACAAATTTGATACAATATCCTCAAAATCACATTTGTGTTTTATGAGGGATTTACATTAAGAAAGAATTATACAGTAGAAGGCATAGTGTGAGCTGTCTGACTTTACTGTTTTGGCTGACGGCTGTTTCTAGAAGAAACAAGAGCTTAAAGATGAGTCAGGGGATACTTTAAGAATGGTGTTAGTGTGTATACATCTTTGGTAAGAATAAACCATGCAGTTTATTCTAGAGCTAAAGGAAGACTAAATAATATTCATGTCTGTCAGGCTGCTACAAATATATCCAATTAACAATAATTGTGCCTGCTGGTTGTACAAATAAGTAACTTTTAGATTTGTTATCTATTTGTTATCAATGTGTTCTGCTGCCCACAAGTGGACAAATGCTGCTTTAGGAAAAATTTATTTGCCATTTAAATACAAGTTTAAATACACAGCTAAGGGCTTGTTTGGGTTTTAACTGCTCTTGGGGGTGAGGTTAGTGCACACATTACTGTCACGACCTTGAATGTCTCCTGATGTTTTGCAGTAATCCATTAAGTGAAAATTTGTCCTTTTCACACCTTTCTCTCCTAAGAGTTCAGGTGCAAGCACAGAGCCCAAGCTTGCTCCTCTAATCATGTTTTCTGGGTATAAAATGAACAGTAAAAACCGAAACAGTGGACCAAGTGCTGCTGCGCAAGGAGAACTGCTCCTCTGTGCCAGATTTACATATGATGAAAGGCAAGAGATCAGACAGTTCAGGACTGGAGATATTATATTGCTGTGGCAATAATGAGCATTCAATATTCTTTGAGCTTGTCTACTGTCTGGAGATCATGACTGTTTTATTAACATGGCACCGGCTTGACTTTTCCTTGCAATTCTAATATTTATGTGCCCCAGCAGAAAGTTAGCAAATTTGCAGGTAATAACTGGAAATAGCCACAGAGAAATATACTTGAATAAGTCCCCAAAAAGATTTAGATTCACAACAGTACAGTCAGATGCGGGTTTTGTTTTCCAGCTTCACGAATCTGTTACAGTGCACCAAAAAGGGATTTTAATTCATGTCTGTGACTCACAATAATATTAACACAAACCGTAGAAGTACTAAGAGATTATCAGTTATCAGCTGGGCTGAGAAGAAAACAAACACACATATGCAACCATACCAAGCACCATCTCCCTCAAAACACACATGCACACACACTAAGTGCACAGTACATGGACAAGCTTTTTCCCTTGAAGCTTCTTTGAAAAGGTTTATAAAACCTTAAAATAGCAGTGTGGTCTGTGAGCACATGGATTAAAAAAGAGAGAGCTACTATAGAGCTGCTGTAGTGACATCACACAGACAAATACATGCGCACACACACGCCACAAACCTGCCACTGCCATCTCATTGTACTCCATAACTGGGGCGTGAGAGCAGGGGGGATGACAAGAGAAAAGGAAAGGGGATAAGGTTTGGAAGAGGTGATGGGAAGAAAAGGAGAAAGAAAAAGGCATAGAGGATGACTGAAAAAAAAACGATATGAGGGAGTGATGCAGTGGGAATAGCAGGAAAGTGAAGAATGTGAGGGGGAGTGTGAGAGATGACAGTGGTGAAAGCAGGAGAAAAAAATGGAAAAAAGAAATAATAAAAAATAAGCCTGTTTGTGTGCAACCACTACTGAAGAGTGGTGTGTTTGAGGTTGAGTAGAGATGAGTGCTGACAGATCTGAGTGATTCGTCACACACTTTTCATAAACATAAACATTCACGAAGACAGCAGGTCTAGCTAAGGTAACTCTCTTATTGTGTGAGACAGAGGGACCTGTTGGCTGATAGCGACAACGTGCTGTTCTATCGCGCAGCACAGACAGGCAACAGGACCCACCAATACAGCCTGTGATGTATGCTAAGCAGCTGCAGCAGCTCAGCTGAGGACAGATTGACATCCTCACCAGCCGTTTCCAACAAGCAAACAACAATAACTGAGACTTGCTGCCAACACAGACACATAAACAGACAGTTACACAAGTGCTGTACACTGTCAATAATGTTTTCCAAAGACATTTACAGTGAAAAGGTATCTGCCACATTGCTGATTTTTTTTTGCATATTTGCTAACAAATTTTAACACAGCACAAAGATAACCTGAGTAAATACAAAATGTAGTTTTAAAATCTTGATTTCATTTTTTAAGGGAAAAATGCTGCCCAAACCTCTATGGCCCTATGTCAAAAAGTAATTGCCATCCCCTTGCTAAATAATTAATGAACTGGGATTAACCACATCTTTTGGAAAGCCAAGTTCAATTTCACCTGTCACACCTGGGCCTGATTAGTGCCAGACCTGCTGAATCAAGAAATCACTTAAACAGAAGGTAAATGACAAAGTGAAGCATGTTAAAAGATGTCAAAAAGCAACACATCGTGCTACTAACTCTAGAAATTCATGAACATATGAGAAACAATGTAATTGACATGTATCAGTCTGGCAGATTTCTAAAGCCATTCTAAGGCTCCAGTGAACCATGAGCCATTATCCACAAATGGAGAAAACACTCTTCCCAGGAGTGGCCAGCCTACCAAAATTACTCATCCAGGAGGTCATAAAAAGAACCATAAAAGAACCCAGGACAGCATCTAAAGAACTACAGGTCTCACTTGCTTCAGTTAAGGTCAGTGTTCATGATTCAACAATAAGAAATAATCAGACTGAGCAAAAATGGCATCCATGGGAGAGAACACAGAGGCTCGTTTCACCTTTGCCAAAAACATCTCAATTATCCCCAAGTCATTGAGAAAATATTCTGTTGACCGATGAGACAAAAGTTAAACTTTTTGGAGGGTGTCTATCCCGTTACATCTCAAGTAAAACTAAGACAGCATATCATAAAAAGAACATCATATCCACAGTCAAACATGGTGGTGGTAGTGTGATGGTCTGGGGGCTGCTTTGCATGATTCTGCGCTCCACCAGAAAATTCTGAAGGAAAATGTCTGTCCATCAGTTTGTGACCTCAAGCTCAAGCGCACTTGGGTTATGCAGCAGGAAAATGATCCAAAACACACAAGGACATCCACCCCTGAATGGCTCAAGTGACCTTGGAGTGACCTAGTCAAATTCTGGGCTTAAATCCAATTGAGATGCTGTGGCTTGACCTTAAAGGCCGTTCATGCTCAAAAATCCTGGAATATGGCAGAATTAAAATAATTCTACGAGGAAGAGTGGCCAAAATTCCTCCACAGCGAAGTGTCATTGCCAGTCATCGCAAACACTTTTTCAATTTTCAATTAAATTTAATCTATATAGCACCAAGTTACATCTCAAGCCACTTTATATATTTATGTCAAAACATTACAACTTTATATAGAGAGAAATAAGTAAAATCATCATTTAAAAACAACATTTTGCATTTACTTGGGCTATCTTTGTGTAATATTAAAAACTGAATTATAATTAATTTAAGTGTGACAAAATATGCAAAAAAAAACCAAAAACGTTTTCACAGCGTCAGAAATTACCTACTTGGCTATCAGTGTGTTTAGACAAAACACACTTGAATTATTAGAAAATCATTAAATAAACTGTGTCAACTTAAGTTTAGGCCAGTGAATTTTAACAGATTTTGCCAAAGCATCAAGGCAACTCAGACATCAATTTGCAAGTTAATAAGGGGATCTAATTATGAATCTGATCATCTCTTCCAGCTCATATTGAGTCTAGACATCTTTTACTGCACCAGACACTTTTTATCCAAGTACTTCAACATCCTCTAGTTTTTTGACACAAGTGAACAGTGATCAGTTTTAGATTTCACTGCTTTGTTCTTTGAGATCGATTTGTCACTGATTTAGAGCTCTGGCAAAAGTGGAGTAACTGCAGGCTCACATAAAACAGAAACATCACAGCTGTATTGGATTTTATAGTCACAGTAAATATAACACAACTGGTTTACCTCTGCTGCCAATAACATTTTGCGGATTTTCAACATCATTTCTATATATAAGTTAATGGACTAAAACATTCATTTTATGCCTGTTATCACTGAGGCCAGATGGGGCAGAGTGGTTCAAATCCAGTGACATATACTGACTTCAGTTGATGCTAAAGACCTGCGAGGGGAGGGGAGTTTAGATAACATTCATTTTCTTCCCTACAAGTCTGATCAACCAAGGGCGCTTGAGTTGACATCGGCATTTCGGACAGCCAAAATGACTTCTCACTATAGGCGCACAGATGACGCTGCAGATTATTTCACATTTAGTAACTTTTGTCAAAGTGTCTTGCGAGGGCAGTTTTTTAGGGGCAGGGGCAAAAAATAAATAAAAGCCTTAACTCTAACTCAGCTGAGCCAGAGAAGGTCATGCCCTATGAAGGGGCCAAGGCAGGGCCTGAGAAGTTTTGATTGCCAGTTGAAAAGGGCAATTTGCACCCAAGAGGAAAAAGGGCAAGCTGCCCCCACGAACGCCACTGGTTGTGAGTGTCAAAGCTTACTTGTGCAAACCGCAGTCACCACTGTGGGGGTAAAACATAGGCTTGGGCTGTTGTGACTGGGCAGCAGCACCGCCAGCCAAAACCAAGACTGACCTGTCAGATATCAGATGTGACTGACAGTATTTTTGCTCCAGTTAGCCTGTGTCAACAGAAACCAACTCACCGTGATGCTGAGAGTTTTACTATAGGCTGTTTTTGTTGGATTGTGATTCTAGTGCCAGTGCATTGGAAGATGAGTTATGTGTGACAAATGATGACTTAAACCTTTTAAAGATAATGAAAAAATATAAATCAATAACACACAAACTAGTCCTGGTTATAAAATATGAGGCTTTATGTAAATTTGGTGAAGACATTCTTGTTTGCTAATTACCAGTGACAAGTTTATTAGTGACCAACTAATGAGTTCACATTTCTATTTGTGCATTGATCTGTCTTGTATTAGTATGCAAACCCTTCCTCTGTGTCAACCATTTTCTGTAATTTCAGAGACTGGTGATCCAGTATTCACACACTTTTACTCAGCTGAGCTCTGTGAGAGGTAGTGGTAGTTTTAATATGAGCATGGGGATCTGAAAACATGCAGTTATTATTAACATGGACAGCATGCTTGAAGACCTAACTGTAGAGATATTAAACCAACCTAAACAATGACTGTTTATGGTCATCACTGTAACTGGTATTAATTTAATCGATGTATACAGTAAAAGTATTTGCTATTGCTGGTTGCTGGTTAAGACATAGGGGGGTAGATGGCAGATGCACCTGATCCTTCTACAGTGCATTAGAAAAAGACATTGTTTGAATACTTGTCAGACAAGCATTGGGTGAATGCACGCTTTCTGTAGCTATAGACAATTAGTTAAATACGCTAATTAAATAAATTCACACTTTCTCCAAACTGATTCGAGCTAATCTCACATACATACTATTACATGTAGGAATTGGGGGACAGGCTCTTTAGGTGAACTGATTTCCCTGAAAATATAAAAGGCATAAAAGTGTAATAACTTTAATTTATTGACTGCATTTGCCCTAAAGCAATAATATGCCACATCTTATCTTGTTCTCTCCTCCACCATCCAGCAGCATAAAGGTAAAGCCATTATGTGTTATTCTATGATTTTTCTAGACAAGAAAAACTGATTGTCCTGCTGTTGGTCTAGGTACACTCTGCAGAAACATATTTTTCCCTTTTTTGCAAATCCCTTTTCTTTTGTTATCAACATTTCAGTAATAGCTATAGTGGTACAACAATGAAAAGCACTTCAGTGAGCAGCAGGGACAAATGCCGCAAATTAAAAGATGTATGTAAAGTGCACTTTACCAGAGCTCTGTAAAGTACCATGGGACCCCAACACATGCCACAGCATTTCATAAGGTTTTTGTTATCGTACTGCTGCCCTTCCATGGCCTTCTGTTTGAATTTGTACTTTTCATGACATTTAGTACCACAGAGGAGGTCCAGTCCAGTGAAATGTGACTGAATCATGCAGAATCTTATACATAAAATGTTTTTTTCAGAGCAGTTTTCTAGTCAAAGGAGAAGCACAAACATCTAACATCAGTATGTTTAAATAATTAATTAAAGAAGATACATTTTTAATAAATTTCAAGTGGGTTTGTCAATCACCTGTCAGTTGGTTCATGATAATGCTCTTAATTGAGCTAAATATCCACCGAGCCGTGGTAAACAAGTTAAATGTTGTTTAAATATTTAAATATTGTTGCACATGTTTTGTGTTATCTGTAATTCAGCATCAGCAAAGTAAAGAGCTGTATAGGTTATAATAAGACCAGTGATAGAGAACATCGCTGATTAAAAAGGACAAAAGGACAACATGTGAAAAATACCAACTTCATCAGAAGAAAATTCAAGCAAACAAAGGACGGTGTGCAGTAAATTAAGGTAAATGTGTCCTCTTACCAAAAGAAATTAAAAAGCACTTAAAGGTATCAAAGGGAGAATGAGAAGTGACTGTATCTGAATCAACAAGATTAGACAATACCCGCTCTGTTTGCCTCTGGAACTGTAACTGTATTGGCTTCTGTTTTACATGCTGCTCTTGTTCCCAGTTCACTAATTTGACTGGAAATTCAAATTAAACTTGTGTGTTTGTGTGTCTGTATGAGTTCCTTCTCAGATAGCTAAGGTGTATTTAGCTTATGTCTATTCATTAAGACTATGTTATAATAATGCACACAATAGTATGCAGGTTGTTTCAAGGGTAACTGCAAAATGACCTGCAATATAGGTCCACTTTAAAATGTTTTGTCAGATTGGAGGCTTTGTATTTGTTCATGTTTGTGACTTTGTGGGGATCAGGTGGCATTTGATAACAGGTTTGTGCAGAGGACCAGCAGTGTCATTGCTTTTTTCTTGCAAATGTAATTCCATATTGTTGCACATGGTTTCCACATAATACTGTCTGATCCTAACTTCACTATGTAAAGTGCCTTGAGATTATTTTTGTTGTAATTTGGTGGTGTATACTGTCAATAAACTGAACTGAACTGACTTATCCATCTCCCCAAACGTCTGCCCTCTACCCTAAGAGATTAAACTTTACTTTTAGACATTTTAATAAGGAATGTATATGCGAGTATACCAACCACATCTACAAATTAACCACCTTAGTGAGGAAGTACTTGGAGTTGCTTTTGCAAGGACATGATCTGTCACTAGCTTCAAAGGCCAGTTGTGCTCAGTGTGGTGCCCAGCTATGCTGGAGGGAACCACGCATTAAGACCTGTGGTATAAACACAGTCAGAGAAATTAAAATTAGTTTTTAAATTTAATAGTCTGGTCTTAGTCACCACAGTAACCATATTAACCATTGCTTTCATTGTACAAGGCTAGCAAGATTTCCTGAAGCCTTCTAATGTGCAGTAGCTGGCTCCACGTCTCACAAAAACTGCATCCGACAGAAAATGAAAAGACAGAAAAGAAGGATGCAGTGGCAGTGGAGGAGGAGTTGGTGAGGGAGAAAGGGATAAAAACAGGAGCAGATAGCGAGACAGAAACAAAAACTAGAGAGGAAAAGAGAAAATAAGAGGTGAAAATAGGAAAGGACTTAGTGAGTGAATGACACAGCAGTGTATCTTCTACAAGTGACAGCAGGTAAGAGGAGCAGGTGTTAAATATTAAAGCCACTCACCTCAGCAAATGTCCCCTACTGATATGGGACACCCCAGGCTGGGTCACACAGTCACATGCACAGGAATACAAATATTCAAGCGCACCAAAAAAATGCAGATACCAACGGCACCACAGTGGCAGAGCAAAGCAGAAATAACATGCATGTTTAATTCACAACCTTCCATTTCAGCATGTTCATGTTTTTATGCTACACACTGTGACCCAAACCCTCTATCCCCTACACACAAGGAAGTCAAAAAAGGAGATGAACAAGATTGTCGGAGCACGAGTGAGCACACACAGCTGTGTGGTAAAACCAACGACATTTCTTATTTCCCAAAGCAGCTCCTCTATAATGGAAGTACAATATTCCAAACTAATCTGGTTTGTCTCCTGGGCTCACACATGCCCTTTCTCCCCATCAGTTCCATGTTCTCCAAGCATGGCTTCCTTCTCACAGCACACAATTCAACTTTCTCTTGATTATTCCTGACTGTTCCACGCTGACATCCATTACATGGGATGATGAGGAGGCAGAGCCCAGGAAAGACAGAAACAGGGCTGAGCTGACATGAATCCATATATATTCCTTAAAATAAAACTTGGGTTTGGCAAACAAAAAGTGAGGTGGAATGCATTTCAAACACTGCAGATTCTGGCAATAATAAATAAAAACAAAGACATGCATTAAACAACGTCCATATACCCAAACATGAGGGTGTGAGGGTATTTAACACAACAACAAATGGATGTGTGTGAAGATGCTGTGTAAACCGACTGAGAGGAGTCAAAAGAAGGTCATTTTCCCAAACTCTATTGATGGTAAAGATCTGTGAAAGCTGTTTATACAGTAAAATAAGCCCAGGACTTAAGATGACAGTGTGGGTAAATCATGAGTAGCGATGGAGGTGGCTTGTATCTGGCAGAGGAAACTGCTAAACAGCATGTGAAGCATTTTCTTAAATTGTGTATATTATTTACATTTACAATATATAATCACTTGCCAGTTTATTAGATATAGTTCACTAAATGCAGTGTAATACGGCAACCCTGTAACAATTCTCCCATGAAATCATGAATAATTTTGGAAAATGCAGTTTGTGGACCTGCTGAATTGCATTATACTCGCAGGTGTGAGCCAAATCCCAAATCCTGTTTCTGATATTGACGTTTGGCTAAATACTGTAAAAGAAACATCTGTGTGTTGTTGTTATTTTGTTTGTTTGTTTCTCTTTCTTTTCGCCTTGTCCTTACGTATGGGGTTCGCCACAGCAGATCATGGTCTGCTCATTTATTTGGCAAAGGTTTTTTTTTTGCTTTTTTGTCCAAGGACACTTCAACCTATGGCCTGGAGGAGTCACTTATCAGCTCCTTATGGCCCTTTTAAGTGACCATACAGTTGATGTACTTAATAAACTGGGAACTGAGTTTAAATCCTTTCTATAATACAGAGATATATTTTTTAAAAAACAGTATAATATATATATATTGATGGTTTCATATAGTAGATAAATGACTTTTTATTTAGTATGTGAAACCCATAGTCCACTGTGAGTAAACTCAAGAGTATCTTGACAAATAAAAAGTGTCTTTTTATAACCTGAGTAGCAGTTAGTTACTGTTCTCCACAATCGTGTTTATCCGCCAGCACTATTCAGGCATGCCTGCGATGCCTGCTCCTGTTTATGTGATACAGTGTGATGGCTATGGGGCCAGCTACTGATAAAAATGACAACTAAAGAATGGCTGTTCTTGAAATGTGACATAATCATGACAGTTAAGTTTGCATTTTGGCAGCTTAATGCTGCTTTAACACCAAGTTTTTCACACTTGTACTGCCCACCTCCACGTATATCCATTATATTAGAACGCTTGCTTGCCAGCTCAAGTTTTTTTTTTTTCCTGTATTTTCCTGGCATCATCTTCTTCCTCCTGTTTTTGCTTTCCATCTATAACCAGTGTATAGAATAACACTGAACTTAGCCAGGATACCCAACCAGTGAATGAGCTGCTCATTTTTTCACTCTGCTGCTATACACTTAATTGCAGTATTAACAGAGTGAATGTATGTGTATGTGGAGCGAGAGAAAGGACAGGGCTCTGCAGCTCTGGCTGCAGAAAGCACAATATTGTTTGTTAGCTCACAGTCATCTGGCTGAATTGTTACCAGCCCACTGGGGTTTCTTCGATCCTTCAGATTACCACTACCCCACTGGCAGCAGGTATGAAAGCAACAGTCGTTGAGTTAAACAAACGTTACACAGCCACATTTTTTTGCTGTTTGCTGGGATTGTTCATCTATATTTTAACTATTCATCTTGATTACATGTGTATTGTGCTCTGAAATTGTTGAGAGGAGCTTCTATACTCTAAGCAAGGTCACTGTGATGAGCTCACCGCCATGGTGTGAGTCAAGGGCAAAACGTGTCTACCTCACTGAGAACCCTCATCACCTCCATAATAATGTGGTTCAGTGATGTCACCAGGCATGATGGGAACATAGCTTCAGTGCACAATCATGACAGCTGCTGCAATGATTCACTGATAATCATTAGTTAATCAACTAGAAACCATTTGCCAACAATTCGGCAATTGACTATCAGTTAATCGGTTATTTATTAAGCAAAAATTATAAACCACAAGACAATATTTTGTAACAATTGTGTCATCTGCTTTATCAAATTTAATATCTTTCACTTTATTAATGTTGAAGATTTCCCCTTTGGCAGTAGTTTTTCCCTCTTCCTTTCCTTTCCATCTGTTTAATGAGGTTCTGAGTAATAGCACAATTATATTCAGTCAGTCAGAAATGGAATAATAAATAACCCTTTAAACACAAAAACACACACATACACACGAACAAGCCCAGAGTGTTCCCTGTCTCTATTACTGGTTATCATATCTCGACGATCCCTCATTATTGTCACTCGTGGTGCATTAAAGCTGTTTGTTGCACTGTCCACCTTAGCTGCTAAAACAGTAATAAGTCTAGATCACAGCTTCCTTTTCCTGTCAGACTTTCTGTATCCTCTGCATTTCTGAAATATGTCCATATGTTTCTAAATACTGGTGTACAGTAAAACAAGATCAGCATTTAAAACTGTATCTGTATCAGAATTACTACAAAGAAAGGTTTTGACATTGTATAGACTTAAACAGTTAAGTGCTTAACCCTTTATAAGGCACTTATTGAAATACTTCAAATTTTAAATCCTAGGCCATTATTGAAGGATATAACAAGACTTTTTTACTTTTATGACTTTCATAAAAATGTGAAAAAATACTTTCTGGTACTTACTGGTATGTAATAAATGCCTGTCAATTCAATCCAATTCAGACCAACACTGAGGCAGGACTGGGCCCTCAAAGTCTGGAATAACTCGTTAATAGACTTAAGAGCTTTCTACAACAGTTTTAATCCATTTTTAATTTATTCCCACAAATTACCAGTTGCAGACATCATAGTATCAACTTACTAGTCAAACAACAGACCCCTCTGGCAACCCCATTTGATGACACTGAAGTTCCCTTGCTCCATTTAGGGTTAATACAAATGTAATCAACACATAATGAAAACAATTCAAGTTGCAGTTCTAATCATGAGCGCAGAAATAAATTAGAGAATTATTCACATCTTAGAGCTTAAATGCAGATGAAGAAAACCAATACCCTCTCACATTTTCCTGACATGCGAAGCACTACAACCACACACATGAAAATAAAGAAAAAAAACAAACAAAAGAACAACAATGCTGCTTTTCATTTATTTGCTGACTCACTGAGCTTCCATAGCTGCTGGCCAATGAACTGCTTTTGCCCTTAATTTAAACCAAGCAGAAAGATTTTTTTTATTTACAGGACAGGCCTGCAGGAACATTTGCGGGGGACTGGTTAGTTACAGGCCACATGCTCACACACACCCGGGAGCTGCCAGGAATGGCTGCACTCTTGTACTTTTGGCCACCTAGCAGTTCAATTAGAGCAGCTGGGGGTTAAGTACCTTGTTTAATGGCACATCAACAGCAAGTGAAGGTGGGAAAATCACAATTTATTCATTTCTCCTATTATTTCACACTCAATAGGGGGTTTAAGCTGGCGACCTTCACATTGCAACCTCACCCACCTAACATCCAGCCAATTCTCCCCTACCTTCCTCCTGTGACTATCAGCTTTCTTTTCTCACATACGTATACAACCACAAACACTTCATCTTCCATCAACTACAACTTCAAAAGGCTGCTGTGCGGCAGCTATTGGTTCCTGTGTTTTGGCTGCTGTGCCCTGAGAGATTTAAAAGCTAAAGAACCGGGTGTGTTTTTATCAAAGCTTTTTCAGTCTGTCTGTCAGGCACAGTCAGTACCAGAGAGGAAGAGATGCTAAAAAAAAGATGTACATCCCAGATTTTACACTGAGCATCATAACAAAATATAACAAAAATCCAATCCTTAGTTTTCTTGTTAAAAACTAGGAACCATTTTTCCCGATATCCCACTGAATGCCAGATGATTATGCTACTGCACATGCAGTAGAGGTTTTAGACCAAGCGGGAAATAACTTCATTACATATTTAAACAATGCTTGATCACTACTAAAGACTGTTCTGTGCAAAGACTTCTTCTGACCTCATGAATACTTTTAAATGTGCACTATGCAACCTTTTAAAAGGCTAATTAGCATAAAATTGATAAAATTGCTTAGGGTGATGCCAGCCATGAAGCCAAAGACTGATTTAAATTCTGCCTACCAACTTACAGTGTTGGCAGTGTTTCTAGTCTAAACTTAAACAAAAACAGACAGAGCTGCCCTGATAACAAGCTTCCCAGTCATTTTCTAATCCAAAAACATACAGAGCACAATATCCTCAGACAGTTTGTTAGACTTAAGTGAACCGTGTTCATTTTCAACTCAAACAGCCTCAAATCATCCATTAGACATCCTGTGGAAAAAAACTTAGTAATGTATTTGAAGCAAAGATAACGTTTATTCTCTAAAGAAGACACTTTTAAAAATACATAATTTATGTGGTTTGGGGAGCTTGTAATTTTTTATGCTGTAGCCTGATGGAATATGTTGAATTCTGGGCAGAATTTCGGTCTGTCATGTAATAAGTGTCTGATGTAATTGCTAGCGTGCCAGCACATCTGTAAACAGAGTAGGCTGAAAGGCATTATCCTTCAACACTTAGAGCTGGTTGAGAGCAGGGATTAAAACAACTCCTTAACCTCACTTCCAAAACACAAACATTGTGTATAACGAGAAGCAGCTGTAAGTTTGATGTATGGCGCCTTAACCCCCTCAGTGCTGTGTAACGGTCACTCACCTTGTCAGCCATAATCATAGAGGAGCCTCCGTGAACTCCCAGAACTGGAAGTTGAGTCTGCACAGAGAGGAAGTCAAGGATCTGGGCAATGGCTTCCTGATCGGTGCCATCAGCAAACACAATGCCGTGGAGACGTGTGCGTGACAGAAGCTCACACACCTTGGGGGCACAGGGTAAACAAACTTAGGTCTCAAACAAGGGTCTGTGGGCAATAAATGTGTGGTATTGATGAATTTCTCACCTGTGTAATCACAGACTTTGGGTCTGTCTGGTTCATCCTCAGTGTTACCACAGAGACATCGAGGGGATCATCAGGACGTCGAGGTAACCGAATCTCCTGATCGGATACAAAGCGTGTCTGGCCCATTATCACACCCACACTGAGCCCTGGAGGCTTCTGGGACACCACAGGCACCATCACTTGGGAGAGTAGGAGCAACATCCAGCCCACTACACCCATCATACCCTAAAACAGACAAATATGAACACCAACGTTAACCGTTATCCATTTCACAAAAACAGTTTAAAACCTGAATTTGTGCTACCAGCTCATAAACTGAGGCTGTGACAGTATTTCATTACCACGACAGTTTCTGCCTGCTGGTGGTTATATGTTCAAGATACTGATGTGTCTTTTTCAAACCTCAGTGCAAGATAGAAATATAGTAACTGTCTCTTCTGAGAATGGTCTAATCTAACAATGTGAGTTTTCACAGAAGGCACAGGGACAGTTAATACAACAAACAGCCTCAGTACATACATAATAGATAAGTAGAGAGCAGCGAGTTAAGCTGTAAGAAAAGTAACAAGATGAAACTTAATTAATCCAAGTGAGAAAGCTGTTGCAATAAGTGATATGATTTAGATTTATCTGTTATTTTATTGATCCTGGTAGGGTTCGTGGGGTTCCAGCTGTAAGAAGCAGGGTACACCCTGGACAGGTCACCATTTATCTAAATTGTTTTTATTTTTTTATACACATTTTATACACTTTATTAGGTACACCTATAAAATCTAATGCAATTCAATACAGTATTCTACTTTTACAAAGTTAGTTTTTATGTTAGAACTGTCTGAAAGGTGATTATTATTATAAATGTTTATTATTATTATTATTAAGTCATGGTGGGTGGTGGAATGATACTGGAGTGCCTTATATTAAGAGGAGGTCATAATGTTGGCACGATCCACGTCTTTGTTTATTGTCCTGATTTTTTCTTTCACTCACTCCTAGATCCACCTGGCCACACCTCCTGAACCATACCTTGCTACTGTTCAGTTTCCATACACATACACTCTCATCTGACCACACCTCCTGCTCGTCCATCCAGACCCACACACCTGTTCCCACTTACTCAATCCAATTAATTCCCCTTGTTTTAGTTTATCCCCAGTTCTGTTTTTCTGCTGTGTCTTCTGTTTTCTGTCTGTCTAGTTTACTATATTCAGTTTAGTGAGTTGTAATTAGTTTTTTTTTATAAATTTCTGGCAAATGTTTTGGACACCATGTTTAAAATGAATGAAAGGGCCAAAACATTAGAAATGCCTATATGGAATTGGATACAAAATGTCTTTCTTTCCTAGAGGAGAAGCAAGAACTATGTATGAAAGAAAGAAATTCGGTCGCATCTTGTGAAACAAGTTAAAAACCCATCTTTACCTTGTCTTGAACAGAATATATTTTGAACCAGCAGGATATACAAGTCTTGAGTATTCTGAGGATGCCTTCAAGAGAGCAATAAGTACTATAAAATGACCAGCTGGGTTCCTTAGCTTGTCTTTCTCTCAAAGAAAAACAGTGACTCAGACACATGACTTGAGTTTAATCATTAATGTTCATAAGTTTCAAGTGCAATGATTACATGATAGGTACAAACTGAGGCTGGGAGTTTAATGTCCTTTTTGTTTTTAATAGTAGAGGACAGATTCAGTTTTCAAGTGGGCGTCCATTAGGAGACCAGGGTTAAACCTAACTTTATTTCTGCTAAACTGCTCATCGGGCTTCATGAGATGCCCTGAATCTCTCTTCCACTGTCTGCTTACTTAAATATAATCTATATCCGTGGGCAATGTTCACAATAAAGTGCCAGCTATTAACGGATAAAATAACCCTGAAATAAATGTATTCTGATTTTACCCCACTCATGGGGTAAATCACGGCACACAAGTGTCTGCATCGATCAATAACATTCACTGAGAAGAAAAATAACATTTCTGTAACGACTGTAACAAATTCTAACAAAGTTCTGGTCTAATACAGAGAAGAGTCTAAGCCCATGTTCCCAGTTTCAGCTTCCTCTGTATTACCTTTTCCTGTAATGTGAGCAGATCTAAGAGAAGCAGATGAGTAGAGGAAATGCAGTGTGAAGTGCCTTAGGCCGAATGAGAGTTAATGAAACCATGATGCGAATGCTACGTTGCATCTCAGCCAATTTCTTACACCACCACAGTCCAGCAGAGCTGAAAACACCCCAGGAGGAAACATCACGTCCACAAAATTAACCAGCGTCTCTATATCTCTTCATCCACTGCTCTACTCAGTTTAGAACTTTGTATCCATGTCTGTGCATCATCTCTATCTATTCATTTTTTTTAATTGCATTTAATTTTTTAAATCTCTTTTTCTAATTTCTCCAATCTGTCTTTCCAGCTGGGTTAGTGTGTATATCTGATCCATGTCATCTCACACCCAGTCTAATCAGGCCAGTTAGTCAAGTCAGTACTTTCCCAGCTTGTTCTCTCTGCCCTGGTGCCCACAGACTAGCCTGCAGCTTCAGCAGCACTTAGCATACGCCGCTAAATCACACACCGCTACACTCCTGTCCCAGGGAATTAGTGTCAGCTCCAACCAATGGGACAAGATTACACTAACTTTCCCTGGAGTTAGCATCAGAGCTAACATAACTAGGAGCCAGAGTGTGTTATGCCAAACCTTCAAAACGGTTAACATAGCTGGAAAACTTTGGGTCACTAAGTGTTCCCGCTGTCTTATAGAATTTGCACTTGTGCTTAAAATCATATTCACTGACTCCTGTGATTAGCTTTCAAAAGAGCTGTCATAGGGGGTAACTATTTATCACTGTGCTAGCTATTATATTAGTATCACAATACTGGAAAACAGATCTTATTGATGCAATAGTATTCAACAAGCATAATTGTGTTAATTGCTTGCCAACACTGCATTAATGGATGTTCATGCTTTCTAATGCATCACAAAGGTGAGAGAGGTTTTAATAGTCACTATGCTACAATAAAGTGAAAAACACCAGTAAAGGAAGCTCTTGTTCATCCTCAAACATGTTTCCTAAATTTCAGAAATGTCTTTTTTTTTTTTTTTTAAACAGAAAACTGGTCTTATCTCACGGCTAAAGTTAAATTAAAAACTGTGAATATTATGTCTCTGTAAAAGCTAAGAACGACACACCCGGTACTCAAATGGGAGCTGGCATTAAAAGGCCCTCAAGCTGCTTCAGTGACAATGAATCAGAGGACATCTTGCACACTGAAATACAACCCAACCCAGAGTTATTTTCCTCAGATATAAGCACATTTTTTGGTTCAACAATGTTAGCCCTAATGCCTATTAAGTAAAGCTCATGTGGGTGTAATTGCTTAAATCTATCAGTCCGAAATTTCATTCCTTCATTCATTGCCAACGAAGCAGCTCAACATAGATGACAACACAAATTAGGGTCTTGGTTATGTGGGCCTAGTTTCCCGAAAACATCTTAAAGCAATACTCTACATCATTTTATACCTTTTGTAGGCTTGTCAAATTGTTGTAAAAAGTCATCAGTTTACTCACTGAGAGAAATGACTGACTCCAGGTAGCTACATTGGTGATGGGTTTTCAGTTTGGAAGCAAAAAAGCATCCAAACATTAATCTAACCTTCTCAAACTTCCATCCATCCATTATTCCACTGTCCTCTCAAGGGTAGCAGGAATGCTGGATTCAACCCCAGCTGGACAGGTTTATCACAGGGCTGACATATAGGTGGAGATGACCATTCAAACTCACATTCACACCTATACGGGCAAATTAAACCAAATAATTGAACTACATGACTGTGGATGATGGGAGGAAGCTGGAGTTCTTAGAGAAAACACACACACACACACACACACACAGGGAGGACACTCCTGCAGAAAGTATTTGAAATTGTGACTAAACTGTAACATACAGATTTGTCTGGTGCTGTTGTTTGTCATTTATAACAATCTGCTATTTACCTGCAAACACTGTCTGTATAAAATGGACAGGTGTTGCAATGTAGGAACTGAACAATAAATTATACAATATTTGTCTCCAGATGCTGTTCAGACCATTGTAAAAAGCAATAAAACAGCAATAAAACTGTATTAAATGCAACTGCAGTGATGAGATACTGGGAAGAGAACAGAACTATTCAGTAACAAGCCAGCACAGAAGTTACCATCATCATATCATCACACTGTGATGCCCCTGGCTCAGTATGTTGATGAAAACATTTCATTACGTACAGAAGTTGTTACTCCTTTAATGTTATTGTGTTGACATTTCCTCTTGCTCAACTTGAAACTCTCATTTAACCAAATGTTAAACTATTGTACTGTATGAAATAACAGTTGGGTGTGAGCACTCTAACATCATAATGTATTATGTCACTTCATTTCTTTTGGGTGCTGTGGCCACATGAAAAACATCCAATTTAATACAGTTTCTCTTGGCGGTGTAGAAGTTTGTGCATCATCAAATGGGTTGTTAATGCCCATATTACCCAGTTCCAAAATCTGAGTGTCTGACCCAGGTTTATGCAAATATCTGGCAAGCTACTTGAAATTAGCATCTAATTAACTAAAGCAGTAGCTAATTATCAGTAACTGGGACCATCTTTTAGGCACAGTCTGCATATTAATGGGATCTCAACAGATACAGTTCAGTGGTCCAATGTGGATATAATGGGGTAAAAAACCAAGAATCAAATCAAACTGGGATTTGAAAATGTAGTGATGGTCATAAAAATCCCTACTAGATGAAATTTTAACACAAACCATTTACTAAAGCTTTGATTAATGTCTAACAGAGATTATTTGGATAGGTGTTAGTGTAAAGTTAATGTTAAACCAGTGCAGTTGGACTGACTGAACATATAAAATATACACACTGCAAGTTCAGTTTAAATGGCTACAAAGCCACAGCTCTCCGTCAGATCTTTGTTTCTCCTGCTGCTATGTGTTACAATAGTTTCAGCAAAATGTAGGGTTATTCATTTGTTCTTTCAAAACTGACACATCAATATTGGGTATACCTAATAAATGTACCAGAATGTGCAACCAACCACATCTATTAAATCTCCTGTTTTCTGTGCAATCCTCCGTTATCCTTCTCCACTTCACCAATTGCACATAAGTGTTTTCAGTGACACACAGAACAACACGCACAAGTTACTTTATGTTGTTTACTGATGTTGGTTGTGTATACTTGCTGAACATTGTCACCTGACAATATCAGCAAAGTTAGCAGTGTTTTCCTAAGCAGCTAGCAGCCAGTTCCCTATTAATATCTTACATATTCTATGTGTACTATTGTATTCTTGATCTTATTTTAGTGTAATAAGAAAATATACTGAAGAGTCAGTGCCCTTCTGTGTAGAGACAGCGAGTACAGGAGCTGATACAAACAAGGGTTGTTTTGACTTAACAAGCACAGATCTGATAAATAGCTGTGCAGCAATTCTTCTTTGCTCATTTACTGAACCCTTTTTTGAGAGTGTTGCGCTGTGCAACTCAATGCATTTCCTTCTTTGTGCTTATTTAAACTTCATAATAAGCTTTTCAAAGGACCATCTTGACAGAAATTATGCTTATTTGCATGACAATGTTGGTGACGAAATGCTTTAAATTGTTATTTGAAAATTCTACATTTCCTTTCCCAGCTGTACTGAAGACCAACTGTTGTGTCAAGAAAAACATCGAGGTAGAGTTTTAAGAACAGGAATACAATAAAGTTCCACTCAGAGTAGATTCATCCTCTTTTTAGAGGACAGCAGTTCTTTGCAATATTTGCTGGGATCCACAGTGTACAGCCATTAAAGGAAAAGTAGGCCACCCACCTTTATTGTTTCTTAGTTTAATTTGGCTGCAATAGTACTGTGATAAGCTAGCCCAACTTATCACATTAGTGAGCAGTTTGTGCTAAGTTGTGTCTCAGTTGGATTAAAAAAAAAAAAGTTAAAATGCATTGCAGATGGTGGTATGACGTCTGACGTCTAAAAGGTGTGGAAGCCTTGGAGGAAAGCATGTTGCTTGCTTTCTGCTTTGCTTTTTTTTTTTTGCTACACTGGTAGCAGTTTTCCAAAGTCAGTATGAGTGGCACGTGTTTCAGCAAGTGCAAGCAACTTCTTATACACCAACATCACAATGGTTCCACAATGGTGGAACAAGCTGCTTAACTCTGCACATCCAGCAGACTCACTCTCAATAATCAAACAGAGAACATAATCTCCTCCACAATTTTCTATGCAAAAAAGTAAAATAAAGTATAATTTCTTCTCTCACGGCTGAAGAAACTAAAACATTTTCTCTCATTGATTTGAATGTCTTTTCCCTGGCTTTGATATTTTCCTTGCTTATAAGTTGCTTTGGATAAAAACATCTCACAAAAGAAGTAAATGCAGTTGTACAGGTCATAAACACACAATCACAACTAGAAACCCGTTTTAAAAGAGTAAATTCTTCAGTGGAACAAAAATTATTTTTATGATTTGGTTTGTATTTGTCGCATTGTCAGTAATTATATTAATACACGTATACGTTTATGATTTGCTATGTACTCTGTAGAGGAAAACGTAGAAAAGAGTTAGATGCAAAACAAAATCAATATTTATACTAAAAATGTTTGTGTCAAGGGTTTATGATGGTTTATGAGCTACATTAACCTTGGAAATGCAAAGTTTAGAGAGAGCAGACAAGTAAATAGAAAGAAAGCACAAACAGGGATGCCCACACACACTCCCCACACTATATCTAGGTTTAATGAGTTTGAATAATGTGTTTGATACCGACAGCACTTTCATCCAGTTGTCATTTAGCAGCTAATCAATATTATATAAGACATTACATTCTACATTTGGCAATACATTTACCAGAGTGTAAGCAGTGTATTGATATCACCATATTCCCTGTTTATGTATCTCAAACATGCAGAATTTGTTATAGAATAAGGTTTTAGAGGAATGTAGCCCTAATTAAAAGTAGAGTTTAGCCAGTAGCACTAACCCTCTGGTGTCTAGGCTAAATATGGCTGTTTCTGACTACTTTTTAACTACTACTAAAAACTGTTTACCATGCCGATGTGTGGCTTCATTCTTTTCAGCACAACCTCACGTGTGTGAAGGTATAGTTATCTTTTTTTTATTTTGGCATACTGTAAATGGAACCTCAAAAACACACAAACATAAAATCTGTTGTGTTTTGTTGTTGTTTTCTGTGCTTGCTTTTCTGTACCGTCAGCATGTAGAGCATTTTTTTAACGTTTCTTCCCTCAGCAAAAAATTACAAAAATATTCAGGTAAATGCATCGCCAAATGCACCTTTTATACTTACTTACTTATTATACTTTACTTCTAGAAAATGGTCTTTATAGGTAGAGTTTGAAGTTTGTATTTTCAACACAAGTTGAAAGCAGGGTTAGACGGGCTTAACTAGAAACATGTAGCTTAGCTCTGTCCAAAGGTAACAAAATCTAAGCTCAGTAATAAACATATTATGTCAGTCTTTTTATAGGTATAGTGACTTTGTGGAGTCTATAGTCAAAGTGATAACAAGCAATATTATGAATCTGGGAAAGAGCCATCACTTGATGCTTAATAGCAGTGTACTCAAATTCTTTGCACCTAATGTATAGCAGATGACTCATCTTTTCTGGAGCCTCATTGAGACAAGACAATACAAACAATATTAGTTAATAAATAATTGGTTTGCCAGGCAGTAGAACCAAACCGTATATTAAACTCAGGAGAATTCTGATTTGGACATCTACATAGACGGAGACATTCGCCTAGTGTTACATTCTTGACAGTAACCTACAGCAGCAGCAGGGTGTAGCCTGATTCCAGACGGTATCAGCTGCCCACACCTCAGACATAGGTTACACAGGCTACTGCTAAAATTATTGGTTTGTGTTTAATAAGGTAAGGTGACACTTTATTGACCCTGAGGCAGAACTTCAGGTGCTACAGCAGTAGAGTAGTAATAGTAGTAATACAAATAATGAACACTTAACTAGGCAGGTGAAATGTAGTACATAACACAACCATAAAACCAGAACCAGTTTGTTACTGGAATGTGGTGGAAACAGTTTCATCTTTAGCTGTGACAATCTCAAAGTTAACAGCAGAAACACAACATTCTTGTGACAAAATAATCCAAAACGAATGTACACGTATGTGACCGGCCAGTGCAGCATTTTGTCAGTTGACATCACGATGCGCTGCAGAAAAGTTTAACCAGATCCAACTTTTTGATTGAGCTCCCTGTGGCATCACTCCCCACTGCATTAGACACACTCCCTACAATGAGAAGGGCTGTGTTTTCTAATACACTGAAACTCTGAACGCAGCTTAAAGCTTGAAGTCATGTTGACAGGTGTCAGTTCTTACAGCTCCACTGACTTCCAGCAGAGGACAGAACCCGTCATATTCAATTAAATACAAGGGTTTACATGAAAGTGCTTCCAGCTACTTTTACAATTATTTTAAGAGGGCATTAGAAAGACTACATAGAATTTCCTAATAAAGTTTGGATGGTGTTTTAATTTTTTAATGAATTACCTGAATCTGGAACTATGACATATGTGATTTCTGTTATGTGTGTCTGTTATGTTTTTGCCATGCCATGCTTACTGAAAAAAAGTTTGTTTGTTTTTTAAGCAATACTATGATGGCCGTACAGTATATTTATTTCAAGAAATAAATAGTGGTGTTTTTTATTTTGGGAAATGTATTCTTATAAAGAGACAAAAAAATAAATACATATTGTCAAAAGCAACAAACATACTACTGGCCTAAGACTGTCTGCAAGGGGTTTTCTCAGTACTATGGTTTCTTCCCCTTGTCCAAAGACATGTAAACAGTTAGGTAAACTGTGAGTGTGAATGGTTGTCTCTCTATATGCCAGGCTTATGATGGAGTGGCGACCTGTTCAGCGTATACCCTGCCTCTCAACTATGACAGCTTGATAGCTGGGACTGGATTCAGCACTCCTGTGACCCTCAAGAGAAATGGCAGTTAGAAAAATGGATGGATATTTTAGTTTGAATTTATTAATGTAACACATTACATACAATTCAGTTTCTGTTATAATGAAGGTTGGCAACCTGATGGAAATAAGCCCAGGACTTTATCATTCTAACCCTGACAAAATCATTGCCGTGTTTTATATATGAAATAAAATATATATGAAAAAAATAAAAAACAAAAAACAAAATGTTCATCACTAATGTCTACACACCTACCTCATAAAAGAACAAAATATCATTTTAAAGCTGAATCACAACAGTCTACAATGGAAAGACACAAATACAACATACTTCATAATTGTCCAAAGATCTAATGTCAATACCATTATACTGGTTCTACTACAGCTACTAATAGAAAAACAACTGAAATGAATCACCTCTGAATAACCTTATCATCATACACATGATTTTTTCTGACCTGGGGTTTATATTTCCAATAGCTGCTCTGCATTTACTAAAGCACATTGTCTATCACTATCCCCTCACCCAGATATGAAATTGCAAAACACAAATGTTTGTTGTCTTGATCTGAGATTATGGTGGAAAGGTCTTGTTTGAAATGTCACATTTATATTTGGTTAACACTGATGCAAGTTACAAGTGCCTTCCTGCTTGCCCTCGATAAAACCGCTTGCCTGCTCCTCACTCCTTGCTCCACTAGACACAGTCTTAAGAGCCCAACAACCTTTTTCCATATCAAATATTCAGCAATGCAAAAAAAATGTAGTCATGTGTTGGGATGGACACATTTTTGGCCAATTCTATCTTTTTGGGGATTGTGGTATGTGTGGAACTGGGGCAACAACATGTCTGCAAGTGTTCTGTAATTCATAGTCCATGGTAATAAATAAAAATAAACAGCCAGGACACCTGACAGGATGAAGTCTCTTGTTCACTGCGGAACTGCATTGTTTGTTTTTCAGATTTATGTGAATGTCTATGTGTTTGACTTTAAAGGTGTTTTTTTTTTTTTTTGTGCAGCAAGATGTGAGGTAAAAAAACTCCTGTGGAGGAGTCTAAAAGGCAAAAGGGGAGGATGGGGCAGGACGCAGGAAAAAAGGGCATAACTACAAAGTTATTATGAAGCTGCACCGCAGCAGGAAGGAGTACAGGCTTTCATAATCTTACACAGACTCTGACCTTCAAGATCTAGAAAGGTTATATTGTGAGGTTGCTTGAAAGCATTATATTTTACATTAGAATTGCACCTTACTGCATTTGGGATGTGAAGGTTTGTATATTTAATACTGAATAATCTAGAATTCACATTAAGTGCAGCAACACATATCTTGTCAATTAACTTGTGTTAATTGACTATTGCATCTTACAACTATAGTTACAAAAAGCATAGTATTGCTCTGTATGATATGCTGATGCCATCCTTATGAATATACGATGCAATTTTTCTAGCTTTTAATTATTTAAAAGACCTAAAACATTAAAATGACACAGGACAGCTGTAGACAATCATTGGTAAGCCTTGTTAGACAATCTGATGTAATGATAGAATAAATTCTCCCATTAATTTTTAACCAAAAGCTGAATTTGTACTCATGCATGACAAGTGCACCAATCTCTTGAACAATCTATTATTGATGAAAGTGAAGAAATGTATTAATTCCCCAAATTTCTTCTAAAAACTGCATATTGCTGAAATAAGCTGGAAGGAAATAAAAGTGCTGACACTTTACTGATATAGTTTTATAGCTAATAACTGCAGTTGAATAAAATAATGGACATTTTAACTGGTCCTATCTTATAGGTCATATGGTAGATTTACAACTACCTTGGCTGGTGGCATGTTCAAATTCACATAAATGTGCTACCAATTTTACGTCAGTCTCATGTTTCAAGAAACCAGAATCACTTTAAAGCTACAGGACGTAACATTTTGCAAATGGAATGAAATATACTTCATAACTTATCTTAATTTGGAGAGATGCTTTCAAAGCTTCTTGTGATCCAAACTCACAGAACAGCCCTGTCAGCACTGTACAGTACAGATATTTGCTTCTAAAAGTTTTGGAGTGAGTGCAGCTCTTCCAACCAATCAGAGAATTTAAGCCATTTTAGCTTGATCAGCAAATTTTGTATTACTCATATAAAGTACCTGTTGGTCAATAATCTGCAAGTGTTGCTGGAGGATGGGCCTTTTCAGTTTGCTTTCACTCATCTGTACTACTTGACAGTAAATGATGCTGTGCCAGGAATTTCTGCGTTGCTCTTATAATAACTAACTAAAGCACTATATAAAACATGGTGGAGCATAAAAAGCAAAGCAGAGTTATTTCAGAGAGGGAAAGCTGGGCACAGCGAGTGAGGTAATGCAGAATTGCATGCTAGCACTAGCTTCTAGTTTAAGTTTCATAATGTATCTTTAATGCAGAGGTCACGGCATCAATCTTAAATTCGACATAGTCACAGCTACAGCAATAAATGCTTAAATAAATATCTAGGTCTAAGCCTCTCTCAGCAATCATCTCATATGCACAAAGAATACAAATCAATTTCATAAACCACCAATTATTCAAAATGAATACATTTTAACCTCTAAAGATTAACTTCATGTCAGACCAGATACCCCTATTTTTGTTATTATGCAAGTAATCTTCTAGCAAATAAAATACTTAGATACCTCTATAATGGTTTAATAATACCTGACTGGAAAATTTGTATCACCAGTTGTTTATCTCAACAAACTAATTCCTAGAGTTCACATTCTGACAGGGGATAAAAATGTGCATTCAGGTGCATTCGCTTTTGCCAATTAAATTTTGTGCTACATGGATGGAAAGCCAGATTTTCATGCATGGATGAAATTATAAAAATCTACCAAAAGAGTTAGGCAGCAGAATTTTGTATTTAACAAACTGAAAGCTGATGTGAAAACATATTGGGGAATTTACTACTGAGAAGACGGGGTGAGTATCCCTCATGCTCATGATGGTCATACAGTACAGTTTAAAACCCAGCACTGATGAAGCCTGTGAGAGACCTGAGAACACTTTATCTCCATTTTTCATCTAATCACTGCTCTTTAACAATGACACCACATTATGACCATAATGGTCCTGCCATGTTGAAATAAAGCCATTAGGGAACATTAGGGCACAAAAGACCTACTGGTTGACTGAACACAGAAAAAGAGTTCTGTACAGATCCTTTGACTTTTTTGTTGAGGTGGGACTTAGAAATTGGTTTGGCAACATTTATTTGAGAAAGTAAAAATTTTAAAAAACATCTAATATTATCTAATTTTGTATATTTAATCCTTAGATTTGTGGTTAAGACATACATTTTTTTGCTAATCCTTCCAAAGCTTCCAACATAAGATCTACACTTGATCATGCGTCTCTGGGCACCAGTGTCTCGTCAACATATGCGTTTTAATGTGTTGCTCAGTGTTGTTAAAAACTGCACTTGGCAGGAGGAGATGGAGGCTTCATGTGTTCCCACCTGTCGCCAGCATGGAAAATTATACCTGAAGTTACATATTTTGGATATTCTGCAGTTGTTTTGGGAATATTTTTGGCCTCTTCATCCTGCCTGGCAGCGTTTTCAACTGATTGATTGAGGTCCTTTTCATATGGATATCACCACACATTTAAGATTTCCCAGCAGAGAGCACAATCATTTCACCCTGATGTTTCCATAAAAACTCACATACGTCGTGGATGCACAACTGCACAGTGTAATTTGCTGTTTTTACAGTTTTCATAAATCTATGATTATTATGTTAACATTCCTCATATTTATTGGTATGCAAATGTGTTTTAGATTTGGAGATAAGGTAAACATTTTGCCGGTTTACATATTTATCAAATCAGCTTGTGCATCTCCAAGGTAAGCAGCATATCTTTGAAAAACTGGTGCATTGGGGTGTGAATGAAAATCCGCTCCAAGGTGCACCACTTAAGTCAAGTGCTGGGCTGTTAAAAAGTATTCAATTCAAGATTCATTAGTACTTACATACTAACTGGCTGATCTACATTTAGATAATTCAAACACTAATCAATTTTACATAGCACTGTTCAAACTAGAAGTGCATTATGCTTCACAAACACATAAAAAAAATCACCAGTAGAATCAATAAAAGCAAAGCCAGTGCTGGAGGGGGACTCCTAGGTTCTGTGTTTGTACAAACTAGAGATAAGACAAGACAAAAACACAGCAGTTTAAGTTAGGAGATGAAGGGGGGATGACTTTCACTAAATCAAGATACATTAAATTTCATTCTGATTAATTCATTCCTCTCTTTCTAAAAATTAAACAAGATACGCTTAAACAACTTTATTGCCAAATGGGCAGTTATACTAAATAATTTTCTTCATAAAAAATGCCCACATCTGTGCAGATACTGCATCTGTAGGTTTGCTGCTAGTATCTATCTATCTAATTTATGTAGATTTGCATATGTGTACACATCTGCATTTAAACCATCAAAACATTGCTATAAACCACACTTGCTTTAAGCTATGGCATGACAGTAGCATCAGTGATTGTGACTGACAAGCTGATAACAGGCTATGACACTGACATAACAGCCACGGGTGCATTTCAGCAATACTTAAGCTCGCTACAGTATAATGTCTAACATCATTTAAATATACCGTAGAAGGTGTAGAATGAGCCGCATCAGTGCACCATGTGTGTCTGCTGCCCATAATTCTGAACTGCTAGGAGTGCAATACACAATCACTGAAGTTAAATGTGTGCAGGTAGCAGGAAAGCAGACATTAAGTATAAAAATCAGTCATTTTACAAATTAAACTAATTTCTGTACATCTGTGTGACCTTGTAATTTTGTCTGATCACTGCAACATTATTGTAAATTAGACCAACCATTGTAGTTTCCCTGTAGTTTCATTAAGCATATCCATCCACTCACAAACCCAGAGGTCCATATGCAGATGTGTGACACAAACATTTACCACAAAGAAAACATTGCTCAAGGCCTGCAAGGCACTTGCCTAATGTTCTGCACGACGTACGATGTGGTGGAATACCAATGAAAGTCATTGACTGATAAATACTTTTCTGCAGCAAAAAAATAAAAAACCTGGAGAATAGCTGTAGCAACAGGGGCAACAGACAAGACCAATCACAGCTTGCATCCAGATCAATTACAAGTGCTGAAGGAGTCAAGATGAGTTAGAGTTAGAAATAAGCACGTTAGCGGCAACGTTAGTGTAGCATAAATCACAAAGTGATAGGAGTGCTTGTGTGACAAACTGTGTGTACATGCATGTGTTACTGAGAACAGGTTGCCTGATTTTTAATTAATTCTATGCCAAAAAACAGCCAAATTGAAATATATATACTACACTATATGCATCAGCCAAATGTTTGGACAAACCTGCTTTGTCTTTTTTTATCATTTTCTTATTTTTAACATTGCACAATACTAAGGAAACTGAAATTATGAAAGAATTATGTAGTCAATAAAATGTGTTCAATAATCCAAAATGTTTTATATTTTAGATTGTCCAAAGTAGCCACATGGCATTCTCTCATCAGAGAGGAAGAGTGGGTACAGCGTTAATAGCCCTATTAGTGCGACTACTACTGTACAAATATATACTATGGCACAAAACACTCAAAACACATTATGAAATATAAGGTCAGTCTGAAAGTTTCTTGAGTCCAAAACAAATAATTTGGTCTGATGAGTCTAAATTTGAGATTTTTGGTTCTAGCCACCGTGTCTTTGTTAGATCTAAACGAACGGTTCCTGAATGTGTGGTTCTCGCTGTGAAGCATGGAGGAGGAGGTGTGATGGTGTGGGGGTGCTTTACTGGTGACACTGTTGGTGACTTAGTTAAAATTCAAGGCACACCAACCAGCATAGCTACCACAGCATTTTGCAGAAAGAAAACTGACTGATTGAGTACTCTGGCTTATCGTTTCACAAGTAAAGAATGAGTGGGAACACATGTGAGAGGGCTGACTGAAAAACACAGCTGAAATGCTCTCAGTGACATACCATAAGACCCCAAAAAAAAGCTAGCAAAAAAGGGTAAGTCCTCAATAATATCGTTAGTCCCATAGCTAGCTAATCAGCCATTTAGCTGTAAGACATTAAAGGGCTTGCTGAGTCTGGATCTTGCAAAGTGTAAATGTACATTGAGCACAAACATGAGCAGATATCCAACTTTATTGAAATTACAGTACTAAAAAGGAGAGAAGGAGAGGGG